>CAHIKZ030002308.1:0-20000 GCA_903632075.3 Acanthosepion pharaonis | reverse complement strand
TTTTTGATGTTTAAATTTATTTTCAGTTATAATTCATATAATACATTTACTGGAAAGATAATATTAACCTATGGCATGTTTCATAAATAAAACTTTCAAAACAGTTAAAGTCCTAATACAGTACCATTTTAAAGTCCGGATTTGTTGAATCTTACTTGATTTTTAATCATTCTAAAATTTATTTCAAAGGGAAAAAATAAAATGATGTTTTAAGAAAAACTAGAGTTTTTTTCATTTTTTTCTTCCTTTTTAAACAAGTATTGGTCATTTATTTTCTAAAATTGCGTTTTAACAGAAAATGAGATTTTTACTTCACTATGTCTCTGCATTATTAACAACAAGAATATTTCTATAGAAAAATTATAGTAATATGTCAACTCTACTATAATTTTACTTAATCATTTTTTAACTTTTTTTTTTTTTCATCTAATCAAAAAAATCCACCTTCATGGAAACAGCAAAACTAAAAATTCTTTTTATGATGATACCATTATTTTTAAAATAAAATGACAAAACAAAATTTCCCATTTTTTTTTTTTTTTCATTTCCTTTTTTTTATTCAACTTTTGCTGATTTTTTTAATGTATTTTATTTTTAAAAATAAGTTTTTCATTTCTTTCTTTTGCTTTTTTTTTTCTAATGGTTTAACAAATCTATGTATAAAAGATTATAGTAATTATTTTTTAAATTGAAAAAAAAAAAATTACATGTTTCATTTTATCTGCCAGATTTTGTCGTTAATCATTATCAAAATCAATTTTATGATGATTGACAGGTATTAAATTGACAAATTTTTTCATCATATAAATTTATATTTAAAATTGTTTTGAAAAGTGTTTCATGGATTTTAAATTATCATTTGCTGTAATGAAACAACTTAAAAATTATTCACTGCATAAACATAGAAAAAAAATTACATAAATTCTGATTTCTATTTAATAGAATAAAAAAAATAAAAAACTGATTTTTTTTTTTAATAAAAATGTTTTCACAAAAAAAAATGAAAAAATAATTTTTATCTTTAAATTTCTTCTGGTGCCTTCTTTACCATTTATATTCTCCTCTCAATCATTTATTTACATACAAAGCTACAAGTCACAATAATACTGTTTACATACAATGTTGGATCAATAAGTTCATATTTAACATTTTATATTAAATGTGAATTTTTAATTGAAAGTTTCTTTGTATAATAATGCAATATAATTTGACATAGGGTCACTGAAAAATAAACATTTGTATCAAACAAATCTGCTTTTTATCATGTAGTATCATGTAGGACCACCTCTAGCCAAGTGAAGAGTAGCAACTCAATGTGGCATCAATTCCATGTGGTCAGAAAACCTTTGGAGAGATACTGAATTATGCAATCTTCTTAGCTGCCTAATGGAAGAACTAGCAATTGATTTAATATGATCTTTCCACTTCATGTTAGCAAAAGTGTTAGTCTGTGAAGGCACAATGAGTCACTCTCTTGCAGGTTAGCATCAGCCATGCTGATGGATTGTAAAACAGGTTCTCTCAGACAATTAAAAGGGAATAGTTTTATTTCAGAGGCATTAAAATTAACAAGCCATTCCTTGCCATACATGTATGTTTTTAAATGTGGAAGGATGGTGCATCCATCTAAAGTCATTAGCTAGTTGTGAAAATATCATATTTCATCTCTTGGTATGTTATGATGACTGCATCATTGGTGAATTGATTCTTGTTTTGGTAGATTTTTCAACATATACACATCTATAGATATGCTTCAAAAAGGCCACTCTGCTTCTCACTGGCTCATAGCCTTATATCCTGGTTGTGAATGTTTTCTGATTGGCTGGTTAAACTATGGCATTGAGGCTTGGAAATTTTAGATATACATCTATTTTTAGGGATGGTGAAATTTTGATCTTTTTATTATTTATTTTTATTTCTCTATCACTACAAACAAAGCAGTTACTTTTTAAAATCTGAAAAATGAATATGCAAATTAGTTATCACCATTAAGAAAGAATTTTTAAAGTTAAACACATACTTAAAGAAAGTTACAACGCATACTTGCTAAAGAAAAGTACATTTATTTAATGTCAGAGTTATCAAGGTTTTGAATGGATATACAAACTTTGATCATTATGACTAATAATATGCCACTACTTTGTATCCCAACATAACAACTTTTTTTTTACTTCTGTATCATATAATTTACACTAGAATGTATTATTTTTATTAATAAAAAGTGTTGCCACTATATATTTCTCATCACCCAACCCAGTTAACTTATAGCTAAAGCAATATTTTCTAATCTATAACATAACTGGATATTGTTAAAAATTTCATATAACTGAATGTTGATAATAAACTGAGATATCATCATGCTATTACCAATATAGAGTTAACTCAATATTGGTCATAAATTGATTTAATTGAATAGTGATAATAAATTGATGAAAACTGAATATTGGTTATAAATTGATATAATGGAATAATGATAATAAATTGAACATAACTGAAGGTAATATTGCAGAAAAAGGAAACTTAACCTGATTCAATTTCTTGTTGTTTTTCTTGAAGCAGTCTATCCAATTCTGCTTGTTGCTTTTTTTGTTGCAGAATAAAGTTCTGAGCATTTGTAACATCATCATTTTGGCTTGGAGTTATGAGCTTAGATTTTTGTGCCTTTGCAGAATTCTGAACTTCCTTGGCAAACTGGCTTGGCTTAAAAAGGGCTTTACCAATATAAGGACTCTCTATTAATGGTTCATTATCATCAGTGTCCTACAAAATAAAGATAATTATTTGAGTTAAAACATTATCATTTAATGGCTTATTTGGAACCGTGTGTGAAATTTTGAAAACAAACAAAAATCCATAAATGTAGTTAAAATGAAAGAATTGTCGATTTTTTGTTTTTTTTAATAAACCATTTTCAAGACAAAATTTATTAAAATACACAAATTCAGTTCAATATGACTTAAACAATGGACATAAAAACACAAGTCTTATCCAAGAGTAAAACAGATAAAAAAACCGTATGTATGTCATTGTTCCTTTTAATTCAATTTAGACAGTCAGTTCACTGACCATTGTTCATATGACCTTTACATCCTGCAGGTAATTACGACACAGAATTTTGCTTTTGATTTATAAAGGTATGCTGTTCTAGTTGCCAGTTTGTTATAAATGATACCTATCCCAGATATTGAACTCAGAATGCCACTCTTTATCACAAGCAGGTGCATACCAAGAGTTATTACTCAAAGTAGGTAGTCATTTAGGTTAGCTTGGTAAATTTAAGACAGTGACTGCCAGAAGTCAATTGTGAAAACTTTTTAATAGCCAACTTAGGCAATTAAATTTTTATGATTAAATTTATAGTTTCAATTGAAGGCTTAATAGCTTCAATAATTTTTAGTTTATATTTATTATTTTCATGAAAAAGTATAGATGTATTTTCAACAAGAATTTTCCTAAATTGTGAGTATAGACAGGCACACTGTTGTAAATGATGTGATATGTTTGATGCAATGGATTTTAAGTATGACCAATGTAGATATTAAAATTTACTTAAATGGATGGATAAATTGACATCTAAATTATGAAAATGAAAATTTTTTCTGATGTCACATTTTTAAATATATTTACCAAAATTACTCAAAAATATCTTGAAATACTAAAGAGTAAATTTATTCAATAAAATAACTATTGGCTTTTTTTGTGCCTCCAGATGCACCCCACACATAATAATTGAGGAGGTTGCAGTCTGGGGAATTAGGTGGCCATATGTAAGGAGTGATGTGGTCACAGAAATAAATTGTCTGACAGCCAACTGATTTGGGAGTTCTTTACTTATCAGAATGAGCAGAGTGAGTTTTCTGAGCTGCTGATGTACCTTTGTAAAAACCATCAGACTCATCCAACAATTTCCAAATCTTCTGCACTGTCCTCAGATTGACACCCAAACACTCTGAAAATGTTCGTATTAGAGCTTCCAGCATGAAATCCAGTCAGTACAGCATGCAATTTCCAAGTTTCTGATGGTGATAATTATGTCATGGTGTTCATTTTCTCACTGATGGCACTACTATACTGTGCAGTTGACAAAATTAAAAACAAACAATGTTCTTTAAAATTAAAATATAAAATGGCAACAATTTATCCGATTTATCTATTGCACCCTACATATATATATATATATATATATATATATATATATATATATAAATTTATAAATATATATATATATATATATGTATGTATGTATATGTAAATTTGATTATATATATATATATATATTTATATATTTGCAATTTTTATATATATTATTTATATATTATATACTAGCAGTAGAGCCCAGCGTTGCCCGGGGATATAACAGTAAGAGATAGATCAAGTATCCACCATCATAAAAACTGAAAAATAAAATTGACAAAGATTATTGTTTAAGGTTGACGGACACGCATGTCTTAATTAGTTTTTTTTTTTTTTTTTTTTACGAATTGGTCAAACCCAAACTCAAACAAAAAACATTGTTTTCAATTGTTATGAGTCTACTGATTGAATAGAATTTTATTATAAACAATTGTCTTGTAAATGGAATTTTTTTAAACATTCTGAATGTAAAAATAAAGAAAAAAAGTGTGCAAGACAATAAGAAACACTACATGCCAAAAAAAAAAAAAAGTTTTGTTGAAATCGGTTGAAAAATGTAGGTAGCCTTTCTGTAATCTTTTAGTTTTACAATTTATGATTTTTACTTATTGAATACAGTAAAAAAAAAATGCATATTTTGCTTGTGGTGAGTCATAATTAGAATTCTGATTTGAATATATTTTCCACTCGTTGTTTCTAATACAAAAAATATTAACTTTATTTGGGTTTATTAATTATGATCTAAAAAATCTTATTCATTTAGTAGCCTTTCTGTAATATATAATAATTTTTTACAATTTATGATTTTTACTTATTGAATACAGTAAAAAATTGGACACCATGTGTATTTAAAGTAGTTTCCTGTGTTCCGGTTATTATTTTTAGTTAGGACTTGTGTATGTTTAGATTTCATTATCTTTCCCTAAAGATAAAGAATTTATCCGATGTTTGTATTCGTACAATCAGTAGAGATTGTTAGATTATTGTTTAAGGTTGACGGACACGCATGTCTTAATTAGTTTTTTTTTTATTTTTTACGAATTGGTCAAACCCAAATTCAAACAAAAACATTGTTTTCAATCGTTATGAGTCTCCTGATTGAATAGAATTTTATTATAAATAATTGTCTTGTAAATGGAATTTTTAAAGCATTCTGAATGTTAAAATAAAAATAAAAAAAAGTGTGCAAGAGAATAAGAAACACTACCTGCCAAAAAAAAAAAAAAAAAAAAAGTTTTGTTTTATCAGCTGAAAAATATAGGAAATCCGCTCCCATATTTAAAGGAACCCACACAAACAAAAAACAACCCGATGTGAGTTGTCCCCTTCCATTTTCACGATGTCTCTTAATCGTGTTTTCAAATTGATTTTGTGCAAAAAACAATTATATTTTTCCCATTTTTGGCACTGTTAGAACCACCACAAGGTAATTTTATGTAGTTCTGTGAAGTTTTGTTGAAATCGGTTGAAAAATGTAGGAAATCCGATCCAATATATAAACATTACAGACACACAGACACACACACACGCAATCTGCGTTTTATAATAAGATGCGTGGTACTTATTGGAAAGCGCTCAATATCAGTGATAGAGCTAACATATTTAGTTGGATTGAAGTAAGTTTATGATCCTGAGTTTCGCACTCTTTGAGATTGTAGGATAAACTGATTAATTTTCAAATTTTGTATTTATCTATGGTTGCAGATATTGGTGTTTTATGGTAGTGGGAGGAAAAGTTGTTGTCGGAACGCCACTCATATGTACGCAGACATACTGTAATGAACGATAAATCAGTAATAAAAAAAAAGTTCGTGTTTTGTGCGATCTGCCGGGGAGGGATTGCCAAAATAGTCAGCAAAACTCTTATAGCGATTTACCTCGTCAACCGAAATAGTCAATTTTTGCGGAAATGTCGAATATGACCAAATAGTGAACCGAGTTGGGCCACAGTCAATCAGGGTTAAAAAATGTCCGTTATAATGGGTGATGTCCATTCCAACACGGTGCCAAACCTTGCTTTAAAATCACTTGTCCTTTTTTAAAGATTGCACAGGTGCTGGGTCGATGGACTTGACACTCCTTGCATCCTCTGACCACTGCCCTGACAGCAGTTCTTTGGACACGGAGGGATAAATCTGCCTCACGAAATATAAGGTCCGTTTTACACCGGGATGTCTGATTGGCAATGCACAGATTTTAGTAAATTTTTTATTATAGTTGCTCGCTGATGTTACACAAACATGTTCTACCGGCTCTACCTCTTTCTTAATAGCGTCAAGCCATTTTGGGGTACCCTTGTTAAAGTATCGGCCTTGTTCTGCTGTTTAGATCTGACCAGCTGTATGTCTACGGATAAGTGGTATTCACTTACCAACTTTTTCCCAGTGTGTCTAGCCTCCTTAGAATGAAATCTCGCTCGCAGCCTTTTGTACGTATCCTAGCCTTCCCCGTAAAAGTGTCTGATATCCACTTATACACGCATGCGGAATCCATGAAAATAAATGCAATACCTTTTTTCCATTGAAGGAAACAAATGAAAAAGCCTGATAACGGCGTTGAATTCTGACAGGTTGATATGTTGCGTATCCTTCTTTATGGATGCAACCAACACGCATCTTTCCACGACAGTGTCACCTACTTCAAGAGACACCCTGTTGCAAAATTATTGCGTCGACCCAGACGTTAAATTCACATCCGTCAACGCACCATTTAAAACGTAATTAAATTATCTTTGACGCACCCTAGTAATGACTTCTGAATCATGTGTCTAAAGGGGAGCATCATTTGTTGTGTCATCCCAGCCGGAAGTGACAGCAGTCACTCTACGTTTAATAAATGCAGTTGCAATGCGGATCCACCCCGCCCATGGGAAAATGTCCCACCAGATTTCCATATAAACGAAAACACGCTGCGTCGGGTCATGTGTTTGGGAATGTCCGGGAATAATGCTTCCACGTTTCCAGTAAAGCATGTTGTGCTCCCCCAGACCTGCAAGCCGAGCACCCGAGCAAATCCTCCAGTCGTTCTGGGTTTTTATATTCGAGCCCAAAGTCAGCAAGATGTATAAAATGAAATGAAGCGGGTACTAAGGTTTCGTTGATGTAGATGTCGTCAATGTAGGCTGACGTCGCTTGAATTGAATTGTCTCATCCTGGGATAGCACAGCATCCACGATGGCTTTCATGATGGCCGGCGCCACATTGAGTCCGAATCCCATTGTTTGGTTAAGCAGTAATTCCCATTAAGGATCACCGTCTGAAATGGCCACAGTGACCGGTGCACGCAGTACCTGCAAGTAGGCCTTCAAAGGTCAATCACAAAGACATTGATCCCTTCGTTCGCCATTCTCTCAATGATTTTTGTGCACACACATCAACATGAGCAGTGTATGTGTGTACATGTTCGTTCAGTTCTCTATAATATCAGTACAAAGGCGCACCTTTCCTTGTTCTTTGTACCACGGCCATCAACGGGATGAGGCCTCTTGGAGGATAAACTCTTCCTTCCTCGGGATATGGAGTCAGCCATCCGTTATCCAGCCACACCTGCAAAAATCGCGCTGGTATTCTTCCTTGACGCGTTCGGGCACCGAATATTCTGGCACTCGGTTCTGGAATTTTTCTGGTGGGTTATTTTCCGACCATTTCCAAAATATTGTCCATGTCTTCGTCCTTGGTCGAACTCTGCGCTAAAGTCGGGCTCATTTGATCTTCAAAGTAGCACAGATGGGCGGATCAGAAAAACTTGAAATTCGCCTGCCTCTGTAATGCGTACGCCGCCCAGCTCCTTAATAATGTCCATCCCAAAGAGCAGATTAAATTATTTTTTAATGCGCTGTCCATGACCAACACACTGACTGTGACAGGGTCACCGTTGTTAAAATTCACTACTTTGTTTGATGTTTCAAATCCCCGGCTTCTCCAGCCTTTCCATCAGCCGTTAGTATTGTCCATCTTTTTGGTCTGCTCCACTGTCGGCAAATCGAACCGTGAGTGACCAAGAGCAGCCTTTTTCTAATAACGCAGTACGCGTTATTCCATTGATGCGTACCTTAATCAAAGGAGCGCCACTTATTATTGTGCGGGGAAGAGAAATGCGATGACGTCGCATCCCCCATTCCATTTCCCGGAAACTTAGAGGCAATATGACCTACTTTCTGACATTGAAACATCGTAGATCGAGACGTGCCTTTTTAATGCCGACCCGCAGCGCATTTATTCGCGTTGATAGCGGCATTTCTGGCAAAAAAAGGATTTTACCAGAGCACCGGTTCACTATTTGGCGGCGTTTTTCAACAGGAAGGCAAGCGTCATTTTGACCAATTGGGGTCAATTGTTCTTTGAACGTGGACCTGCGACGGAACTTGGATTACTGACAACGACACTGTTTCCGCAGTGGACTATTCAAAGATTTTGTGGTTCGTGGGATATATTTGGGTCATCTTTTATTTTCATGTCCCATCAGGGAATGGCATAATCGAGCAATGTCATCGGAAATCAAAAAAATTGCCTTTATTGGTTGGCATTGAATCAATGTTCCATAATGGAGGCGGTGTATTTTTTAAATGTTATTCTCAAGAAAATATGCAATAAGATCGCCCTTTGTGCGCCAAAAAAACAAAAGATTTATCAGTAAAAAAGTCCGGCTACGAGGCATTGACGCAACGCGTTCAACTGAACGGATAAACGAACAAGCGCCGTATGAACTTGGGCGATCGCGCACTTATGTGAAATGTTTACATAACCGGTGTAAGAACCCTGTTTTGGGTGGGGCATATCACTGGACTAAGTAAAAATAAATTCTGTGCTGGTTGATGGCATACAAGACACATAAATAGGACTTTTTTGTCACTATGTAGGTACAGATACGTCAACAAAATGCACTAGCATTAACGTGCTCAGAAAGTTAACAAATAATTACCATCGGAGGTAGGGCTAAAACCAATTCAGATGGTTTTAAGACTAAATATTGTTGAGGTTGTCAGACCAGAAGAATTTCTCAGAAGAAAAAAAAGAAAAACAATCTTCAGATGATGAAGAATCTGCATGAGGTTGTCAGATCAGAAGAAACCTATAATATAAAACAATCTCCTCCAAACCCAGTCGCCCTGCCCAGAAGGTTAAGAATAAAAAATTCTTCCCAAGAATTTTTTCACTTATTTGACAAATTTTTTGTAATGAAAAGATAACTTACCCCGGAAAAAGTTTGTGTTTTAGGTAACATCTGCCGGGAAATTGCCAAAAAGAATCAAAAAACTCTTATAAAAAAACCTCATCAACCCAAGAGACATGCGTCGCGTGTATTCTGTGACGAAAAAAAAACAAGTCCGTCGCAGGAGTCGCTATAAGAGTATATTATATATGCAAATTACGGAACATCCTCCCGGCTGTCGACGAATGGAAAAATAGTTTCCACAAAGACAATAAAAGCAGTTGGTGTTTTCAACTTTTTGAAGGAAAAATTTATATTTTTTTTATTATATACGGCGTTCGTAAATATAAATATTTTCCTGACGCATTACATGTGTATTTTCTTTGTTTTGTGAAAAATTTAAATTTGCTTTGAGAACGCTTACTTTTCACATAAACTGCATGTTTACGCATTACAGCTTTATCATTTTAAACATATTTTCAGCCCACTTGTCCAGGGTCATAAAATCAAAATCGAATAACTGAAATATATATTTATATATAAATATATATATATATATTTTTAAACCAAAGTGACAGTAATAAAACAAAAAATTCCCAAAATAAGAATCTCAGCATGCATCTGTAAGATTTGTCTATAAGTTTGGGAAGGTGATGTTCTTAGTGATCAGATTGTAGACAAGACATCATAATTTACATGTCATGTTACATTTATGTTAGGGTAACATTTTCTGGATGCCTTATTGTGGAACAATGGCTAGCAAGACAAGTACATATCATGAATTTTACCAGATAGTTGTTGGGCTTGTGCTAGAATAGATTAAGATTAGTAAATATTTTATCTACTAGTACTAAAAATGTTTTATTCTTCTGAAATAACATTAATTTAATACTACATCAAATTACAGATATATAGATTTTATATTTGTGGAATAATTTGGCATGGTTATGTGTAATTGATGAAATTCTCAACACGAGGAATGTTTTCAATAAACAATAAGAAGATGGGGGAAAATAGAACAGGACAAATAAATAGTATGAGACAAACAATATATATGTGTGTGTGTGTGTGTGTGTGTGTGTAGTGTAGTGTAGTGTAGTGTGTATATATATATATATATATATATATATATATATATATATATATATTATATGAAGAAATATAGTTTTACAAGAAGATAAAGTGCTCAATATCAGAGATAGAAAGTATGTAAATATAAATATAAAAATGAACTTTAAAGTCAATATTCAGAGGTGACAGGCTGTTTCATGCTAGACACAATCGTCAGGTTGTGAGTGTTGGATTTTTCCTTGACTATTTATATATATGGGTCAGTGGTGCATTGTGGGTAATCCATTCTGGCAGTTATTTTGGCGGGTATGGCTTGTTTATTTATTCATTTTTTGGGGTTAATTTATTTTACTTGTTTTTTATTTTCATTTTTTATTTTATATATTTATTTATTCTTTTCAGTTTTCTATTCATTTATTAACATTTAAAAGATTTTGGGGGGATTTGTACGGTCGCTTATTTTTAAATTTTTCCTTATTTATGTTTATTTTATTAGTTCTAAGGTTTATCTTAGCAAGATTATTTTTACTTATATTTTATGTATTTATTTTCTATTTTTATTTGTTCTATTTACATATATATATATATATATATATATATATAAAATGCAAGTCAATAGCAAAGTAATGGTAATAAAGCAAAAATTTCACAAAGTAGGAATTGTGTTCATATACAAAAGGGATACAGTTAATTATTATAGTGTCCTTTATTTTTAAGGCAAGAATGAACAAAAATGTGTGTATGACACTGAGAATTGTCCATTTTAATTGGTTAGGAAGAAATACCAGCATATATCTGTAGGATGTGTCTATAAATTTGAGGAGGGGATGTTCTCAGTAGTCATTCCTAGCAGATTATAACCAGTAGACCTTTAGACATGTTTTACATAAATGATTGTTGGCATAGAAATATTTGATGAATAAATAAAACAATTCTAAATTATTCTTAAAAATTATTAGAAAAGGCTATGGGATTTCTGTAAATTAAAATAGACAAAACATAAAAGCAATAAAAAAGGTAAACTTACCAAAGTTTGGTCTGCAACAGGCTCATCACCAAGATTAGCAAATTTTGCATCAATCTTATAAAAGGCCAATTCTTGTTCCAATTGATAATGTTTCTCACAGGCTCTGTGAAGCTCTTTGGTCTTTTTTTTCAACTAAAAATAAGAAAAATATTAGTTGAAAATATAACATTGGTGAATGCAAAAAATATATGTGATAATTTTAGAAACATACAGTATTTTGGGAATTGTTATTTAATATTTTATAATTGAAATAAATATAGCAAATATATGTTTGTGTGTATTTGTAAATCAGTATGTCTCTCTCTCTCTCTTTACACACACACAAGAAGAGTTTGGTTGCTGTAGAAGTGAATAATGGCTATTCTACAAAGTATTAAATGAAGATTATGTATTCATTTTTTATTGTACAAATACTTTTTCACCCATTAAAATGGATAAATGGGATTTATTTCGATTAGATCAATTTTTTTCTGTTTTCTATGCGTATTTAGTTATTATTCATCTCTGTACAGTTAATTATATGAAAAGTATGTTTATTCATCAGTTGGAAATACAATAAATTAAAAATTTGTATGTGTATGAATATTGGTTTCCCCCCACTGTATATATATATATATATATATATATATGATATTAAAAACTATTTTAAAATATGAACCGATTTATGGGTTAAAGTTCCCAATATCAGGGATAGAGTAATTGTAAATATAAAATATAAAAAAAAATTACATTGAAGTCAACATTGTGGAGACAGTGTTTCATGGCCTGACAATTGCATTTAAGCATGAAACAGACTGTTGCTAATATGTATTGACTTCAATGTTCCATTCAATATATATATATATATATATATATATATATATATATATATCCATAATTAAAGTAATTCATCAAGTCTAGAAAAACCTCAACAGAATGCAAAAAACAATATCACAGCCATTTCGTCCTATATTTGGGACATCAGCAGGGCATATCCATTACTGAGAATCGAACCCAGACTGTTACGATACAATGCAAGTGTCATACCAACTGTACCAACAGGCCTCAGTGATGAAGAGGTAATGAATTAGACTTGTTATAGCACCACTCTTCACAAATTCCATAGTAAAACTCATCCAAGTTTCCCTTACCTATAGGACTGTTCACCCATGAGTCACGATTACTATCCCCAAGCCGCACCATCCAGAGCATTAGAAGCTATCTTGAGTAATTTGTTACCTCTTCGTCACTGAGGTCCATTGGTAGAGTTGGTATGATGTTTGCATCATATCATAATGGTCCGGGTTCAATTCTCGGTAGCAGATATGCACTGCTGATGTATCCCAAATATAGGACAAAACGGACATTCAGAGCTTTTTGCATTCTGTTGAGGTTTCTTCTAGATTCAAATGAATTACTTAATTATGATTATCTCAAACCCTCCTAATAATTTCTATCACTTGTATATCCTTGTTTGAACTGGCTTCTAATGCTTAGGATGGAGTTTTAAATAGTAGTCAAAAAACTTGTTTTGGTGAGGGAAACTCGATGAGTTACACCATGGAATTTGTGAAGAGTGATGCTATATCGAGTCTAATTCATTACCTCTTTGTCACCGAGGTCAGTTGTCTTGACACTTGCATCATATCATAACAGTCTGGGTTCAATTCTCGGTAATAGATTCACACTGCTGATGAGTCCCATATAGGATGAAATGGCCGTCCAGTGCTATCTGCATTGTGCTGAGGTTTCTTCTAGACTCAATGAATTACTTAATTATAATTATCTCAAAAAATCCTAATAATTTCTATCACACATATATATATATATATATATATATATATATATATATATATATAATACTAATTTATAAATTATGATATAAAAGTATATGTTATAGAATACATAGAATAGATATTAATAGTATCTATAGAATAGGTGTTATTAGATATTATCTTATGAAGATTCATATTACAACATAGTAGACATATATCATATATATTCAAATTATATTGATGAAAATTGAAATAGGTTTGTTTCAATATTTTTTAACTTGATCAAAATTGAAGATTAGGAAATACACTTTGTTACCAGGTCATTCTTTGTTTGTAACTCTTGCTCAAGCTCTTTGATCCGGTTGGACGTTTCCTGTTCTTTCTTCTTCAAATTTTGACAATCACTCTCAACTTGCTTAAATTCTTTGATAAATTTGCCATGGTCCTCTTCCAACTTCTGATTCTTTGCCTCCTGACTGTCCAGTGCCTTCTCCAGGTTGATGACCTCTTCTGTAGTAAAAAAAAAAAAAAAAATATGTAGTACTTACTTACTAATTAAATGAGCTCAATATATCTCAGTTTTCTCTCTCTCTCTCTATCTTTCTTTCTCTCTTTGTATATATATATATATATATATATATATACTAAGAAGAATTATATATCTGTTTTTACTGTTTGATGCTGCAGGCCTGATGATTTAAATGCACATAAAAAATTTAGTAGCATTAAGTGGGTACAAACATTTATATATAATTCTTCTTAGTATACATTTTAACAACTGTTATTTTATAATGACCACTGGTTTATTACAACCAGCCCTCACTGTGCATTATTTCACAAACACACATCCACACTATATATATATATATATATATATATATATATATATATATATATATATATTATGCATTACTAAAGAAGTGATGGATTTTTTTTTATTAGTCCAACATTAATTTATTAATTGACGGATTAATAAAGAAAAATCCATCACTTCTTTAGAAATTGCTTTGTTTACATTAGGATATGAAACTGAGCAGATATGTATATTTCAAGAGTCTGGGAAAGATTTGCTTTATAAGGTACTATTCAACTTTAATTGATCATGGCAATGCACTTCATGGCTGAGAAATTTAAAGAACATAGGATCTAACAACAATTTACCCTGCCCAGGGGACACAGGTTCAAATCATGCAAGAGAGTGAATATTTTTCTTTAGTAAGAGTTTTCAAATATTCAGGCCAGTTTAAGATGAAAAATATTCTTTATACTGCTTAATAAATAAATGGAGTCTCTTTTTTTCAAATATGGGTATTCACTAAAAATAGCATTTACGTTTATATATGTATATATTATATATATATATATATATATATATATATATGAAAAATGGGAAAACAAAAATCCAAATATAAAGTATTCTGTCATTTTTTATGTTGTTTCAATGTTGAATCAACGTTTTTCTAAAGACTTTCTTTTATATTGATAGTTAATTAAAACATAATTAAAATTTTTTTTTCTTTTCAAATCAACATGAAAATTTATATAGACATAAGACTAATCAAAACAGAATAACTGAAATTTTTTTCAAATTTTCAAAAATTTCTTTTAATATCCTTTCTTAGATTTATTTCAGGCATAATATCTATCTCACACACGGTGAATATTAGACCCGCCTTCTTTAATATTTCCCCTTTTATGGCAACATTAATGCTGGACTTATAAACTTTAGATTAAAATAAGAATAAAATTCTTTTTCATTTAAAATAAATTCTATTTTAGGAATACATTTTCACAACATCGCCCATATGATGAATTGTATTGCGAAACGGAACGCTGATCTTAAAAAAAAATTTCAGTTATTCTGTTTTGATTAGTCTTATGTCTATTGTCTTTTCATGTTGACTTGAATATCATCTAATTTTAATTATGTTTTAAAAACTATGTCCTGAAGAAGGTCTACTCGACCGAAACGTCTGACGTCAACATTGAAACAACATTAAAACAGCATACTTGCATATTCGGATTTTTGTTTTTCCATATTTTCTTCATACTGTCAGATCTATATCCATATATTTGCTTACATATATATATATATATATATATATATATATATATAATTGTGTATTTAGGCAGCAATCCCTCTATTATGCAGGTTTCATTAAAGGTGACTGTCAATGTATCGCAATTAAACATTTTATTTAATTTTTCTTGTGTTTGCACAAATGTTTTCTTTTCTGGACACAAAGTGTGTAAAGACTGTCCAAAAGTTCTGCATATCCAAGCACTTTCAGCTATAATTCTTTAATTCTCATGTGCCTCTTTTTAGGAAATTTTTATAATTGCTATTTTATATAGCTATTTTTATAATTGCTATTATTATAAGCATTCACTCTTAAAATTAAGATTAAAAATAATAAAAGTCCTAATAATAAAAAAGGGAAAGCCAATACTCAATAACATTAACTATGAACTCAGATACAATGTGCTGACCATCTTTGGAAAATAAAACATTCTTATAACTTCAGACACATACATAAAAAACCCACACATTCAGCTAAAAATAATAAATATCACCCTTGATAATGTCTAAAAGAATAGCCAAAAGTGCTCGGATATGCATAACTTTTCAACAGATTTTACACACTTTCTGTCCAGAAAAGAAAGCACTTGTATGAGCACAAGAAAAATTAAATGAAAAAGCTTAATTGCAGTACCTTGTCAGTCATCTTTTAACAAAACCTATATATATATATATATATATATATATATATATATATATATATATATATATATATATATATATGAATGATAAGATAAAGAACAAATATGAATTATTTATATATCTAACATGTTTCACTTTTTATTAAAGCTCCATCAGAGAATAAGATATGAAAGAAATTTCTGTTATATTTATTTTATGTTGTTTGATTTTCATTTGTTAAGCAGACTTCATGGTCATTTGACTTGTCACGCAGCATAAGTGTGTATAATTTATGCATGTAAGTTTATCATAATTCTATTTTGTCTATGCAGGATTCAGATGATAATTGTGTGTGTGTGTGTGTGTGTGTGTGTGTGTGTGTGTGTGTGTGTGTGTGTGTGTGTGTGTGTGTGTGTAACAGCCATTATTTATGTTTAGAGGTTGTCTGCTTGTTGATTTGGGGATGTTTTTATGCCAACACCAGTTGTAGTAATTAAATATATGTCAGATTCTTTAAGAATGGATTTAATAAAGGTTGGTGATGTAATATAGTGTTTTCACGTGTGTTTGTGGTTGATAAAATTTTTATCAGGACTCCCTCAGAGTATTTTCAAGGTAAGGAATTATTTTCTTTTTTTTTAATTAGGATGGTATTTGTAAAATCAAAGTTATAGCCAGTCTTGTTCCTGTTTATTACAAGTGAGTTTAAATGCTTGTCTCAACATAGATCTCTTTTGTGTTCACAGATGCAGGCTTTTAGCCTTTAATTTTATTTGATGTTATTTATGCTCTCTCTCTCTCTCTTGATCTTCTTCTGTGCTACATCTCTTCAGAACATAAGCAATCATGGCTCTCCACAGCTTCATGTCCTTTGTAGGTCTTAGTATAGTTTGTCTTTTTGCTATATATCCTAGTCCCTGTTCTGCCAACCATTTACATAAATTCATAATGCACTGCCTTTCTCTGTCCCTCTACAATATGTCCTGTGACTGTCAACTTTTTAATCCGTCTTCCTCATTATGTGCCATAGAAATTTCACTTGTCTCTTTCTGATGCTACATATAAGTGTCTTTTTGTTTTCATTCTCCTTAAAACTTAGTCATTGCTCACATGTTCAGTCCATGGTATCTTCAGCACCCTTCTCCATCTGTGATGAGATTGTCCAGTAATCACTGACATATAGAATAACTGATATAACATAACAGCTCAGTATTCTTTTCTTTGTTTCCAATTAAATTTTTCTGTTTCTTAATACTTTGTTTAGTTTTTGGAAAGCATCTTCTGCTATTTCAATGCAGATTTGGATTTTGGTGTCATATTTTTGATCATCTAATAATATTAGTACGGGCACATGGCCACACATGCATAAACGCACACACACAACATCAAACAATACGGAAAAAACTTACACTAATGATATGTGAATAAAGAAGAAAAATCAAAAAATATAAGCAGTCAATTGTTGATAACTTCTGAAGAGTGGATAGACAAGTCCATCTATGAAACTCTGGAATTGAGATACTGAAGGTAATATCAGTCAGCTAAGTGACAAACTTTTACTTATATTAATTATGTTTTATCACTTTAAATGTTATTTTTAGTAGATACTCGTATTTGAGTAGACAGTCTGTTTATTTATTAGACTGTATATTTATTTATTTTCCTCTACTGGCCTGAATATTCAATAAATCTTATTAAAGAAAAAATATGTGCTCTCTGCCATAAAAATATCGAAAACATCTTTTGCTATCTTAATGCACCGTCAGATTTCAGTGTCATATTTTCCATCCTCTGTTAAAAATACTTCTTAGATATTTAAATTTTTGCACTTGTTTAATTTTGGTATCTCCATTTTGTAATTTGCATGCTGGGCTGTTTCTTTTGCTGACAACTGTACATTCTTACAGTTGATGTTTAGTGTGACACTGAGCTGTCAGCCTGTGGTCAACTCTCAGTCGTGGTGCAAAACTGTAATAATTCTCCTACCGGCGTTTTGGGGTTGACTCTTAGTTGCTACCACCAGCCTACGTCCCGGTCGATCGGTGGTTGTCGCTACCCGGCAAAATCCTCTGGTCAGAGTACCAAGTGGGATGGTTGGTTGGTGCTAACAGCTTCACACAAGCTGCAACCAGTTCAACCCCAGCTCTGTCATTCCCAGCTCACTTCCAATGTCTGGTTACTGAAGTAACTGCTTCGATCTCAAGTCTAACCTACCCACGTTGTGATTTTGATCTTAGGTAGATGAGATCAATCAGGCGTCAGGCTGTAGTCTAAGATGAGTCTAGACTGGAGGTGATATCACACAAGCATAAAGAAAAAGAAGCAAATAAAAAACCAAGAGGTTCAAGTATGTTAAAAATAACAAATTAACTTTATATACAGGAGTGTGTTTTTCTCCCAGCCTGTTTTCTACGGAGTGTGACACTTTTACCCTTCTCCTAGACCAGTTGCCATCCAAGGCTATAGAACCCAGTCTATCCTACTATTTACCCATAGCTGGAGGGAGACAAAGAGACTTAATACCTTTCTCAAGAGTATTAGCATGTAAGTGTATGTAATGGATTTGACTGGAATTTGAACTCAGTTCTCCGATTCCTCAATCCAAGCCACTATCCACTACTCCACCATGCCTCCTTTATGCTTTTATATATACAGATATATGTGTATGTAATTCTGTGTATATGTAACACATTTCAAAGAGTGCACACACACTGGTTTAAATCTTTGTAGACCTGCCAGGAAAGGACATTTTGAAATGTAGCAGAATGCAGGAATACTACATTCTGATTTTAGGTAGAGATCTAAGGAGAAACACTTAGATTCAAGGCAGAGTGCACAGATACTTCGATCCCAGGCAGAAGTAAGTGCCAGTTCACATGTAAATAAATTCATTATTTGTTATTTTAATGCTGTCTTCTTTGGTTCCAATGTGGGGAATGATTGCTAAAAATTGCCACTCCCAAATTGCACAGATGCATACTGGGATTTCTTCCTAGCCAATAAAAATGGACAATTCTCAGTCTTAGACACATTTTTTTTCTTTCTTTCCTTGAAGTAAGAAGGCTATAACCACTTGACTGTATCCCTTTAGTGTGTGAACATTATTTCTATTTTGTGATCTCTTTACTGTATTACTGTCTTATAGTTGCTTTGCTTTTCCTTGCTTTGCATTACATTATTTATTTATTTATTTATCCCTGTTTTTAATCTTCTTTTTCCTCTTTATATTGTTATTGAGAATTTTGTCAATTACACTTAACCATACCCACTTCTTCAACAGTTCATTTTATATATTAGAAGTATTTCCTGTCAATTGTTGATCCTGAAAATATCTCTACAACATTGCTATTTCAATAAAAATTTCTTGAGGTATACGCATCTCACATGTAAGTTTTCATTATTGCATACCCATTGAGAAACGCTCTTTAGCCTTGCTTCTATCCATGGCACTAATTGGTTGACCATCAAGAATCTCCAGGGTACGAATATGAAAGATAATATAAGCCCTGGAATGGGGCAATTCAGACAATGGATTATCAGCGAGGCTCAACTGGACAAGGTCAGGTAGAGTCTTCAACCGAGATAACTCATTCAACTGTAAAGTAAAAAGGAAAGAAGCATGAAATATTAAATTTTCTGTATGAAAAAATAATGTAGAAAATCTTAATCTGGAGTCTGTAACTGTTTAGATAAAAAAAAAAAAGCCAAAAGTGATAAACTGACAGGAATAGAAATATAATATGTCCACTCATTCTAAGATTGTTACTAGTACCATGTAACCCAGTACTACCTGCCACATGGTCAGGTTATTACCAATTCTCCTACCAGGCTTTTTTGGTTAGGAGGGTAGCTAGACACCCAGCAAAATTAAAAACAAGAACTGGAACCACCTTTTAATTGCTGGTGTTCCCAGGTCAACTGTGACCTGGGGTAGTAGCACCTGTTAGGGTCCCAGCTATGGGCTAATAGTTAACACCCAAACTGGGGTCAAAACACAATGAAAGTGTAAAAATAGGTTTTAATATCAGCAATACAATTTTGAAAAAAATATTACCAGCAATATATTGTTAGCAGCAATAATTTTTTTTTAAATTTAAGAGCAATATATTTTTAAAAAAAAAAGTATTACCAGTAATAAAAATTGTTGACACTAAATAACCCA
>CAHIKZ030002307.1:295000-390192 GCA_903632075.3 Acanthosepion pharaonis | reverse complement strand
ATAGTGGCTCGGATTGACGAATCAGGCCGAGTTCGAATTCTAAATTCATTGCATTCACTTACGTTGGGAAGGTAAGATCCTAAATTCCTTAAGCTAGGTAAAATGAGGAGGGTCCCCTATATGGATAGTGGCCTCGGATTGAGGGAATCGGAGAGCAGAGTTCGAATTACAGTCAAATTCATTGTATTCACACATACGTCAGAAGAAATAGATCTATTAACTTCTTCCCTTAAGCTATGGGTAAATAGCAGGACAGACAGGGTCCTATATATGGATAGTGGCTCAGATTGAGGAATCGTAGAGCCGAGTTCGAATTACAATCAAATTCATTGCATTCACATACGTTGGGGAAAGGTATGAATCTATTCTTCTTCCTTCAGCTATGGGTAAATAGCAGGACAGACAGGTTCCTATATATGGATAGTGGCTCCGGATTGAGGAATCGTAAAGAGCCGAGTTCAAATTCATTTGCATTCACTTACGAAATTCATCGTATTCTTCTTCCTTAGCGATGGGAAATGGATAGTGGCTCGATCCCTATTCTTCTTCCTACGTTATGGCTAAATAACAGGACAGGGTCTTATATATGGATTGAGAATCGGAGAGCCGAGTTCGATTGAAATTCATTGCATTCACTTACGAATTATGAATCGGGTAAATAGCAGGACAGACCGAGGAATTCGGATTGAAATTCATTGCATTCCAGTAAATTGTTGGAAAAGCTGAACCTATTATTCTTCCTTCAGCTATGGCTAGCAGGACACAGGGGTCACTATATGGATAGTGATCGGATTGAGGAATCGAGAGCCGATTTCGAATTCAAGTCAAATTCATTGCATTCACTACGTTGGGAAAGGTATGAATCCTATTCTTCTTCCTTCAGCTATGGGTAAATAGCAGGACAGACAGAGTCTATATATATGGATTGGTAAACCGGTTCCATTGAGGAATCGGAAAGCCGATGTAAATAGCTGAATTCCAGTCAAATTCATTGCATTCACATACGTTGGGAAAGGTATGAATCTATTCTGCTTCCTTATCCTTCTTCCTTCAGCTTTTTGCATTCACATACGTTTGTAAATAGCAGGACAGACGGGGTCCTATATATGGATAGGGATTCGGATTGAGGAATCCAGGAGGATAGTACGATTTCGAATTTCCAGTCAAATTCATTGCATTCACTTACGTTGGGAAAGGTATGAATCCTATTCTTCTTCCTTCAGCTATGGGTAAATGGCAGGACAGACAGGGTCCTATATATGGATAGTGGCTCAGGATTGAGGAATCGGAGAGCCGAGTTCCAATTCAGTCAAAATTCATTGCATTCACATACGTTGGGAAAGGTATGAATCTATTTTTCTTCCTTCAGCTATGGGTAAATTAGCAGGACAGACAGGGTCCTATATATGGATAGTGGCTCGGATTGATGAATCGGAGAGCCGAGTTCGAATTCCAGTCAAATTCATTGCATTCATTCAAAAGGTATGAATCTATTCTTCTTCCTTCATTTATGGGTTGGGGACAGACAGGGTCCTATATGGATAGGGCTCTTGGAGGAATCGGAGGCAGAGTTCCAATTCAGTCAAATTCATTTGCATTCACATACGTTGGGAAAGGTATAGATCTATTATTCTTCCTTCATATGCGTAAATAGTGGACAGACAGGGTCCTATATATGGATAGTGGCTCGATTGAGGAATCGGAGAGCCGAGTTCGAATTCCAGTCAAATTCATTGCATTCACTTACGTTGGGAAAGGTGCATGAATCCTATTATTCTTCCTTCAGCTATGGGTAAATAGCAGGACAGACAGGGTCCTATATATGGATAGTGGCTCGGATTGAGGAATCGGGAGAGCAGAGTTCGAATTACCAGTCAAATTCATTGCATTCACTTACGTTGGGATTACGAATTGCATGATCCGTATTCTTCTTCCTTCAGCTATGGGTAAATAACAGGACAGACGAGGGTCCTATATATGGATAGTGGCTCAGGATTGAGGAATCGGAGAGCCGAGGTTCGAATTCAGTCAAATTCATTGCATTCACTTACGTTGGGAAAGGTATGAATCCTATTCTTCTTCCTTCAGCTATGGGTAAATAGCAGGACAGACAGGGGTCCTATATATGGATAGTGGCTCGGATTGAGGAATCGGAGGCCGAGTTCGAATTCCAGTCAAATTCATTGCATTCACTTACGTTGGGAAAGGTATGAATCCTATTCTTCTTCCTTCAGCTATGGGTAAATAGCAGGACAGACAGGGTCCCTGATATGGATAGTGGCTCGGTTTGAGGAATCGGAGAGCCGAAATCGAATTCCAGTCAAATTCATTGCATTCACATACGTTGGGAAAGGTATGAATCCTATTCTTCTTCCTTCAGGTATGGGTAAATAGCAGGACAGACAGGGTCCTATATATGGATAGTGGCTCGGATTGAGGAATCGAGAGCCGAGTTCGAATTCCAGTCAAATTCATTGCATTCACTTACGTTGGGAAAAAGGTACTTGGGAATCCTATTCTTCTTCCCTTCAGCTATGGGTAAATAGCAGGACAGACAGGGTCCTATATATGGATAGTGGCTCGGATTGAGGAATCGGAGAGCCAGTTCGAATTACAGTCAAATTCATTGCATTCACTTACGTTGGGAAAGGTATGAATCCTATTCTTCTTCCTTCAGCTATGGGTAAATGGCAGGACAGACGAGGGTCCTATATATGGATAGTGGCTCAGATTGAGGAATCGGAGCCGAGTTCGAATTCCAGTCAAATTCATTGCATTCACAAATACGTTGGGGAAAGGTATGAATCCCGATTCTTCTTCAATCCAGCTATGGGTAAATAGCCTGGACAGACAGGGTCCTATATATGGATAGTGGCTCGGATTGAGGAATCGAGAGCCGAGTTCGAATTCCAGTCAAATTCATTGCATTCACTTACGTTGGGAAAGGTATGGGAAAAGGGATTCTCCGTCTTCCTTCAGCCTGGGTAAATAGCAGGGACAGACAGGGTCCTATATATGGATAGTGGCTCGGATTGAGGAATCGGAGAAAAAAGTTCGAATTCCAGTCAAATTCATTGCATTCAATCTTACGTTGGGAAAGGGATGAATCCTATTCTTCTTCCTTCAGCTATGGGTAAATAGCAGGACAGACAGGGTCCTATATATGGATAGTGGCTCGGATTGAATCGGAGAGCCGGTTCCGATTCCAGTCAAATTCATTTGCATTCACTTACGTTGGGAAAAGGTTCAATCCTATTCTTCTTCCTTCAGCTATGGGTAAATAGCAGGCCAAACACGGTCCTATATGGATAGTGGCTCGATTGAGGAATCGAGATTGTTCAAATTCAGTCAAATTCATTGCATTCAATACGTTGGGAAAATTATGAATCCTATTCTTCTTCCTTCAGTCTGGGTAAATAGCAGGACAGACAGGGTCCTAATATATGGATAGTGGCTCGGATTGAGGAATCGGAAGCCGAGTTCGAATTCAGTCAAATTCATTGCATTCACTTACGGAAGATAATCCTATTCTTCTTCCTTCAAAAAGTAAATAGGGACAAATAGCATAGGGCAGACAGGTCCTATATATGGATAAAGTGGCTTCCTTCAGCTATGGTAAATAGTGAGGGAATCGGAGAGCGAGAGCCTAGTTCGAATTCCAGTCAAATTCATTGCATTCACATACGTTGGGAAAAGGTATGAATCTTTTCTTCTTCCTTCCCTATGGGTAAATAGCAGGACAGACAGGGTCCTATATGGATAGTGGCTCGGGGTTCGTAATCGGAGAGCCGAGTTCGAATTCCAGTCAAATTCATTGCATTCACTTGTGACACACGGGGAAAGGTATGAATCACATATTCTTCCTTCAGCTATGGGTAAATAGCAGGACAGACAGGGTCCTATATATGGATAGTGACAATTTATTGAGGAATTGGAGAGCCTACTGCGTTCGAATTCAGTCAAATTCTGTTAAATTCACTTACGTTGGGAAAGGATATGAATCCTATTCTTCTTTCTTTCAGCTATGGGTAAATAGCAGGACAGACAGGGTCCTATATATGGATAGTGGCTCGATTGAGGAATCGGAGAGCCGAGTTCGAATTCCAGTCAAATTCATTGCATTCACTTACGTTGGGAAAGGTTGGGAATCCTATTCTTCTTCCTTCAGCTATGGGTAAATAGAAGGACAGACTGGTTCAATATAGCAAAGATAGTGGCTCAGGATTGAGGAATCGGAGAGCCGAGTTCGGAAAACAGTCAAATTCATTGCATTGATAATACGTTGGGAAAATTATGAATTATTCTCTTCCTTCAGCTATGGGTAAATAGCAGGACAGACAGGGTCCATATGGATAGTGGCTTGATTGAGGAATCGAGAGCCGAAATTCCAGTCAAATTCATTAGATTCATAATAAAGGTTGGGATCCTATTGAATCTTCCTTCAGCTATGGGTAAATAGCAGGACAGACTGGGTCCTATATATGGATAGTGGCTCGGATTGAGGAATCGGAGAGCCGAGTTCGAATTCAGTCAAATTCATTGCATTCCTTACGTTGGGAAAGGTATGAATCCTATCTTCTTCTTCCTTCAGCTATGGGTAAATAGCAAACAGACAGGGTCCTATATATGGATAGGGCTCGGATTGAGGAATCGGAAAGCCGAGTTCGAATTCCAGTCAAATTCATTGCATTCACTTACGTTGGGAAAGGTATGAAAAGGGATTCTTCTTCCTTCAGCTATGGGTAAATAGCAGGACAGACAGGGTCTATATATATGGATAGTGGCTCGGATTGAGGAATCGAGAGCCGAGTTCGAATTCCAGTCAAATTCATTGCATTCACTTACGTTGGGAAAACCTATTCTTCTTCCTTCAGCTATGGGTAAATTGAGGACAGACAGGTTCTATATGGATAGTAGCTCGGATTGAGGAATCGGAGAGCCGAGTTCGAATTCAGTCAAATTCATTGCATTCACATACGTTGGGAAAGGTATGAATCCTATTCTTCTTCCTTCAGCTATGGGTAAATACAGGTTCCTTGGACAGACAGGGTTCTATATTCATGGATAGTGGCTCCCTATTCTTCTCCCTTCAGATTGAGGAATCGAGAGCCGAGTTCGAAATCCAGTCAAATTCATTGCATTCACTTACGTTGGAAAAGGTATGAATCCTATTCTTCTTCCTTCAGCTATGGGTAAATAGCAGGACAGACAGGGTCCCTATATCTGGATAGTGGCTCCGGATTGAGGAATCGGAGAGCCGAGTTCGAATTCCAGTCAAATTCATTGCATTCACATACGTTGGGAAAGGTATGAATCCTATTCTTCTTCCTTCAGATGGGTAAATAGCAGGACAGACAGGGTCCTATATATGGATAGTGGCTCGGATTGAGGAATTTGGAGAGCCGAGGGTTCGAATTCCAGTCAAAATCCTGTTAATTCATTCACTTTACGTTTGGAAATGTATGAATCCTATTCTTCTTCCTTCAGCTATGGGTAAATAGCAGGACAGACAGGTCCTATATATGGATAGTGGCTCGTTGAGGAATCGGAGAGCCGAGTTCGAATTCAGTCAAATTCATTGCATTCACCCGTTGGGAAAGGTATGAATCCTATTCTTCTTCCTTCAGCTATGGGTAAATAGCTGGACTCTAGGACAGACAGGGTCTATATATGGATAGTGGCTCCAAATTGAGGAATCGGAGAGCCGAGTTCGAATTCCAGTCAAATTCATTGCATTCACATACATTGGGAAAGGTATGAATCCTATTCTTCTTCCTTCAGCTATGGGTAAATAGCAGGACAGACAAGGTCCTATATGGATAGTGGATCGGATTGAGAATCGGAGAGCCGAGTTCGAATTCCAGTCAAATTCATTGCATTCACTTACGTTTGGGAAAGGTATGAATCCTATTCTTCTTCCTTCAGCTATGGGTAAATAGCAGGACAGACAGGGTCCTATATATCAGGATAGTGATTTCCGATTGAGGAATCGGAGAGCCGAGTTTCAATTCCAGTCAAATTCATTGCATTCACATTTGGGAAAATATGAATCCTATTCTTCTTCCTTCATCTATTTTCTAAATAGGGACAGACTATATGGTTCTATATATGGATAGAGGCTCGGATTGAGGGAATCGTGGCCGAGTTCAAATTCAGTCAAATTCATTGCATTCACTTACGTTGGGAAAATTATTATTCTTCTTCCTTCCATATTCTTCCTTCTCTTCCTTCAGCTATGGGTAAATAGCTTTGACAGGGTCCTATATGGATAGTTCAGGATTCGGAGTCAAAGATTCAAATTCATTGAAGTTCGGAAAGGTATCCTATTCTTCTCCTTCAGTATGGGTAAATAGCACAATTCCTATATGGATAGTCACTCGGATTGAGGAATGGGAAAGCTTCGAATTCAGTCAAATTCATTGCATTCACTTACGTTGGGAAGGTATGAATCCTATTCTTCTTTCTTCAGCTATGGGTAAATAGCAGGACAGACAGGGTCCTATATATGGATAGTGGCTCGGATTGAGGAATCGGAGAGCCGAGTTCGGTTCTAGTCAAATTCATTGCATTCACTTACGTTGGGAAAAGGTATGAATCCTATTCTTCTTCCTTCAGCTATGGGTAAATAGCAGGACAGACAGGGTCCTATATATGGATAGTGGTCAAGCTGAGTTGTCATTGAGGAATCGGAGAACCCCATTCGGATTCAGTTCGAATTCCAGTCAAATTCATTGCATTCACTTACGTTGGGAAAGGTATGAATCCTATTCTTCTTCCTTCAGCTATGGGTAAATAGCAGGACAGACAGGGTCCTATATATGGATAGTGGCTCCGGATTGAGGAATCGGAGAGCCGAGTTCGAATTCCAGTCAAATTCATTGCATTCACTTTTGGGAAAGGTATGAATCATATTCTTCTTCCTTCAGCTATGGGTAAATAGCAGGACAGACAGGGTCCTATATATGGATAGTGGCTCGGATTGAGGAATCGAGAGCCGAGTTCGAATTCCAGTCAAATTCATTGCATTCACTTACGTTGGGAAAGGTATGAATCCTATTCTTCTTCCTTCAGCTATGGGTAAATAGCAGGACAGACAGGGTCCTATATGGATAGTGGCTCGGATTGAGGGAATCGGAGAGCCGAGTTCGAATTCCAGTCAAATTCATTGCATTCACTTACGTTGGGAAAGGTATGAATCCCTATTCTTCTTCCTTCAGCTATGGAATAAATAGTTCAGGACAGACAAATTCCTATATGCGATAGTGGCTCCGTTGGGAAAGGAATCGGAGCTAGGGAAATAGTTCGAATTCCAATCAAATTCATTGCATTCACTTACGTTGGGAAAGGTATGAATCCTATTCTTCTCTCTTCAGCTATGGGTAAATAGCAGGACAGACAGGGTCCTATATATGGATAGTGGCTCCGGATTGAGGAATCGGAGAGCCGAGTTCGAATTCAGTCAAATTCATTGCATTCACTTACGTTGGGAAAGGTATGAATCCTATTCTTCTCCCTTCAGCTATGGGTAAATAGCAGGACAGACAGGGTCCTATATATGGATAGTGGCTCGGATTGAGGAATCGAGAGCCGAGTTCGAATTCAGTCAAATTCATTGCATTCACTTACGTTGGGAAAATAGGTACAGAATCCTATTCTTCTTCCTTCAGCTATGGGTAAATAGCAGGACAGACAGGGTCCTTCCTTATATGGATAGTGGCTCGGGTCCTATTGAGGAATCGGAGAGCCGAGTTCGAATTCAGTCAAATTCATTGCATTCACTTACGTTGGGAAAGGTATGAATCCTATTCTTCTTCCTTCAGCTATGGGTAAATAGCAGGACAGACAGGGTCCTATATATGGATAGTGGCTCCGGATTGAGGAATCGGAGAGCCGAGTTCAAATTCCAGTCAAATTCATTGCATTCACTTACGTTGGGAAAGGTATGAATCCTATTCTTCTTCCTTCAGCTATGGGTAAATAGCAGGACAGACAGGGTCCTATATATGGATAGTGGCTCAGTTGAGGAATCGGAGAGCCGAGTTCGAATTACAGTCAAATTCATTGCATTCACATACGTTGGGAAAGGTATGAATCCTATTATTCTTCCTTCAGCTATGCGTAAATAGCAGGACAGACAGGGTCCTATATATGGATAGTGGCTTCCGATTGAGGAATCGGAGAGCCGAGTTCGAATTCCAGTCAAATTCATTGCATTGCACTTACGTTGGGAAAGGTATGAATCCTATTCTTCTTCCTTCAGCTATGGGTAAATAGCAGGACAGACAGGGTCCTATATATGGATAGTGGCTCGGTTTGAGGAATCGGAGAGCCGAGTTCGAATTCTGTTAAATTCATTGCATTCACTTACGTTGGGAAAGGTATGAATCCTATTCTTCTTCCTTCAGCTATGGGTAAATAGCAGGACAGACAGGGTCCTATATATGGATAGTGGCTCGGATTGAGGAATCGGAGAGCCGAGTTCGAATTCCAGTCAAATTCATTGCATTCACTTACGTTGGGAAAGGTATGAATCCTATTCTTCTCTCTTCAGCTATGGGTAAATAGCAGGACAGACAGATGGATAGTGGCTCGGATTGAGGTATCGGAGAGCCGAGTTCGAATTCCAGTCAAATTCATTGCATTCACTTACGTTGGGAAAGGTATGAATCCTATTCTTCTCCCTTCAGCTATGGGTAAATAGCAGGACAGACAGGGTCCTATATATGGATAGTGGCTCGGATTGAGGGATCGGAGAGAGCCGAGTTCGAATTCAGTCAAATTCATTGCATTCATTACGTTGGGAAAAGGTATGAATCCTATTCTTCTTCCTTCAGCTATGGGTAAATAGCAGGACAGACAGGTTCCTATATATGGATAGTGGCTCGGATTGAGGAATCGGAGAGCCGAGTTCGAATTCCAGTCAAATTCATTGCATTCACTTACGTTGGGAAAGGTATGATCCGTATTCTTCTTCCTTCAGCTATGGCTAAATAACAGTACAGACAGGGTCCTATATATGGATAGTGGCTCGGATTGAGGAATCGGAGAGCCGAGTTCGAATTCCAGTCAAATTCATTGCATTCACTTACGTTGGGAAAGGTATGAATCCTATTCTTCTTCCTTCAGCTATGGGTAAATAGCAGGACAGACAGGGTCCTATATATGGATAGTGGCTCGGATTGAGGAATCGGAGAGCCGAGTTCGAATTCCAGTCAAATTCATTGCATTCACTTACGTTGGGAAAGGTATGAATCCTATTCTTCTTCCTTCAGCTATGGGTAAATAGCAGGACAGACAGGGTCCTATATATGGATAGTGGCTCCAGTTGAGAATCGGAGAGCCGAGTTCGAATTCCAGTCAAATTCATTGCATTCACTTACGTTGGGAAAGGTATGAATCCTATTCTTCTTCCTTCAGCTATGGGTAAATAGCAGGACAGACAGGGTCCTATATATGGATAGTGGCTCGGTTTGAGGAATCGGAGAGCCGAGTTCGAATTCCAGTCCAATTCATTGCATTCACAATACGTTGGGAAAGGTATGAATCTCTATTCTTCTTCCTTCAGCTATGGATAGTAAAATAGCATCCACAGACAGGGTCCTATATATGGATAGTGGCTCGGATTGAGGAATCGGAGAGCCGAGTTCGAATTACAGTCAAATTCATTGCATTCACATACGTCGGGAAAGGTATGAATCCTATTCTTCTTCCTTAAGCTATGGGTAAATAGCAGGACAGACAGGGTCCTATATATGGATAGTGGCTCAGATTGAGGAATCGTAGAGCCGAGTTCGAATTACAGTCAAATTCATTGCATTCACATACGTTGGGAAAGGTATGAATCCTATTCTTCTTCCTTCAGCTATGGGTAAATAGCAGGACAGACAGGGTCCTATATATGGATAGTGGCTCGGATTGAGGAATCGGAGAGCCGAGTTCGAATTCCAGTCAAATTCATTGCATTCACATACGTTGGGAAAGGTATGAATCCTATTCTTCTTCCTTCAGCTATGGGTAAATAGCAGGACAGACAGGGTCCTATATATGGATAGTGGCTCGGATTGAGGAATCGGAGAGCCGAGTTCGAATTCCAGTCAAATTCATTGCATTCACTTACGTTGGGAAAGGTATGATCCGTATTCTTCTTCCTTAAGCTATGGCTAAATAGCAGGACAGACAGGGTCCTCATATGGATAGTGGCTCGGATTGAGGAATCGGAGAGCCGAGTTCGAATTCCAGTCAAATTCATTGCATTCACTTAAAATACATTGGGAAAGGTATGAATCCTATTCTTCTTCCTTCAGCTATGGGTAAATAGCAGGACAGACAGGGTCCTATATATGGATAATGGCTCGGATTTGAGGAATCGGAGAGCCGAGTTCGAATTCCAGTCAAATTCATTGCATTCACAAATACGTTGGGAAAGGTATGAATCCTATTCTTCTTCCCCTTCAGCTATGGGTAAATAGCAGGACAGACAGGGTCCTATATATGGATAGTGGCTCGGATTGAGGAATCGGAGAGCCGGTTCAATTTCAGTCAAATTCATTGCATTCACATTCCTATTCTGCTTCCTTCATATGGGTAAATAGCACAGACAGGGTCCTATATATTAATGGATCAGATTGAGGAATCGGAAATTCAGTCAAATTCATTGAATTCCGTTGGGATTCTTCTTCTCCCTTCAGCTATGGGTAAATAGCAGGACAGACAAAAGGTCCTATATATGGATAGTGGCTCGGATTGAGGAATCGGAGAGCCGAGTTCGAATTCAGTCAAATTCATTACATTCAATTGGGATTCACTTACGTTGGGAAAGGTATGAATCCTATTCTGCTTCCCTTCAGCTATGGGTAAATTTTAGCAGGACAGAACATATAAATGGATGATCCTATATATGGATAGTGGCTCGGATTGAGGAATCGGAGAGCCGAGTTCGAATTCAGTCAAATTCATTGCATTCACTTACGTTGGGAAAGGAGTATGAATCCATATTCTTCTTCCTTCAGCTATGGGTAAATAGCAGGACAGACAGGGTCCTATATAATGGATAGTGGCTCGGATTGAGGAATCGGAGAGCCGAGTTCGAATTCCAGTCAAATTCATTGCATTCACTTACGTTGGGAAGGTATGAATCCTATTCTTCTTCCTTCAGCTATGGGTAAATAACCTGGGACAGACAGGGTCCTATATATGGATAGTGGCTCGGATTGAGGAATCGGAGAGCCGAGTTCGAATTCCAGTCAAATTCATTGCATTCACTTACGTTGGGAAAAAGTTATGAATCCTATTCTTCTTCCTTCAGCTATGGGGTAAATAGCAGACAGACAGGGTCCCATATATGGATAGTGGCTCGGATTGAGGAATCGGAGAGCCAGTTCGAATTCAGTCAAATTCATTGCATTCAAATACCATTGGGAAAGGTATGAATCCTATTCTTCTTCCTTCAGCTATGGGTAAATAGCAGGACAGACAGGGTCCTATATATGGATAGTGGCTCGGATTGAGGAATCGGAGAGCCGAGTTCGAATTCCAGTCAAATTCATTGCATTCACTTACGTTGGGAAAGGTATGAATCCTATTCTTCTTCCTTCAGCTATGGGTAAATAGCAGGACAGACAGGGTCCTATATATGGATAGTGGCTCGGATTGAGGAATCGGAGAGCCGAATTCAGAAATTCATTGCATTCACCCGAATTCAATCCTGTTCTTTCTCCTTCACTTGGGTAAATAGCAGGACAGACAGGGTCCTATATATGGATAGTGGCTCGGATTGGGAAGGTATTCGAATTCCAAATTCATTGCATTCACTTACGTTGGGAAAAGGTATGAATCCTATTCTTCTCCCCTTCAGCTATGGGTAAATAGCAGGACAGACAGGGTCCTATATATGGATAGTGGCTCGGATTGAGGAATCGAGAGCGAATTCGAGTTCGGTTCCAGTCAAATTCATTGCATTCACTTACGTTGGGAAAATGGTATGAATCCTATTCTTCTTCCCTTCAGCTATGGGTAAATAGCAGGACAGACAGGGTCCTATATATGGATAGTGGCTCGGATTGAGGAATCGGAGAGCCGAGTTCGAATTCCAGTCAAATTCATTGCATTCACTTACGTTGGGAAAGGTATGAATCCTATTCTTCTCCCTTCAGCTATGGGTAAATAGCAGGACAGACAGGGTCCTATATATGGATAGTGGCTCGGATTGAGGAATCGGAGAGCCGAGTTCGAATTCCAGTCAAATTCATTGCATTCACTTACGTTGGGAAAGGTATGAATCATATTCTTCCTTCAGCTATGGGTAAATAGCAGGACAGACAGGGTCCTATATATGGATAGTGGCTCGGATTGAGGAATCGGAGAGCCGAGTTCGAATTCCAGTCAAATTCATTGCATTCACTTTCACGTTGGGAAAATTATGAATCCTATTCTTCTTTCTTCAGCTATGGGTAAAATAGGATGTAGACAGACAGGGTCCCTATATATGGATAGTGGCTCGGATTGAGGAATCGGAGAGCCGAGTTCGAATTCAGTCAAATTCATTGCATTCACTTACGTTGGGAAATGGATGAATCCTATTCTTCTTCCTTCAGCTATGGGTAAATAGCAGGACAGACAGGGTCCTATATATGGATAGTGGCTCGGATTGAGGAATCGGAGATAGCCGAGTTCGAATCCAGTCAAATTCATTGCATTCACTTACGTTGGGTAAGGTATGAATCATATTCTTCTCCCTTCAGCTATGGATAAATAGCAGGACAGACAGTGTCCTATATATGGATAGTGGCTCGGATTGAGGAATCGGAGAACCGAGTTCGAATTCCAGTCAAATTCATTGCATTCACTTACGTTGGGAAAGGTATGAATCCTATTCTCCTTTCTTCAGCTATGGGTAAATAGCAGGACAGACAGGGTCCTATATATGGATAGTGGCTCGGATTGAGGAATCGGAGAGCCGAGTTCCAATTCCAGTCAAATTCATTGCATACTCTTACGTTGGGAAAGGTTATGAATCCTATTCTGGAGCCTTCAGATATGGGTAAATAGCAGGACAGACAGGGTCCTATATATGGATAGTGGCTCGGATTGAAGGAATCGAGAGCCGAGTTCGAATTCCAGTCAAATTCATTGCATTCACTTACGTTGGGAAAGGTATGGTCCTATTCTTCTTCCTTCAGCTATGGGTAAATAGCAGGACAGACAGGGGTCCTATATATGGATAGTGGCTCGGATTGAGGAATCGAGAGCCGAGTTTCGTCAATTCATTGCATTCTCTTACGTTGGGAAAGGTTGAATCCTATTCATTCCTTCAGCTATGGGTAAATAGGGACAGACAGGGTCCTATATATGGATAGTGGCTCCTTGAGGAATCGGAGCCAGTGAATTCCAGTCAAATTCATTGCATTCACTTACGTTGGGAAAGGTATGAATCCTATTCTTCTTCCTTCAGCTATGGGTAAATTAGCAGGACCAACCAGGGTCCTATATATGGATAGTGGCTCGGATTGAGGAATTCGGAAGCCATTTCGAATTCCAGTCAAATTCATTGCATTCACTTACCACTGGGAAAGGTATGAATCCTATTCTTCTTCCTTCAGCTATGGGTAAATAGCAGGACAGACTGGGTCCTATATATGGATAGTGCCTCGGATTGAGGAATCTGAGAGCCGAGTTCGAATTCCAGTCAAATTCATTGCATTCACTTACGTTGGGAAAGGTATGAATCCTATTCTGCTTCCTTCAGCTATGGGTAAATAGCAGGACAGACAGGGTCCTATATATGGATAGTGGCTCGGATTGAGGAATCGGAGAGGCGAGTTACAATTCCAGTCAAATTCATTGCATACACTTACGTTGGGGAAAGGTATGAATCTATTCTTCTCCCTTCAGCTATGGGTAAATAGCAGGACAGACAGGGTCCCTATATATGGATAGTGGCTCGGATTGAGGAATCGGAAATCCGAGTTCGAATTCAGTCAAATTCATTGCATTCACTTACGTTGGGAAAGGTATGAATCCTATTCCTTCTTCCTTCAGCTATGGGTAAATAAATTGCAGGACAGATCCTGGGTCCATCTGGTATATATGGATAGTGGCTCGGATTGAGGAATCGGAAGCCGAGTTCGAATTCCAGTCAAATTCATTGCATTCACTTACGTTGGGAAAGGTATGAATCCTATTCTTCTTCCTTCAGCTATGGGTAAATAGCAGGACAGACAGGGTCCTATATATGGATGGCATGGCTCGGTTTGAGGAATCGGAGAGCCGAGTTCGAATTCAGTCAAATTCATTGCATTCACTTACGTTGGGAAAGGTAAAATCCTATTCTTCTTAAGGTTCAGCTATGGGTAAATAGCAGGACAGACAGGGTCCTATATATGGATATTTTAGGAATCGGATTTTTTGAAATTCAATTCCATTTCAATTCATTGCATTCAAAATTTATACACCTAAAGGTATGAATCCTATTCATTTCTTCCTTAGAACATTCTAAATATTCAGGAAAATTGAGGGTATTATATGTAAATAGTGGCTCATTGAATAATCGGATTTTTCAGCCTATTAAACAAAAAAATCCAATTTAATGTCACTTAAAATTGGAAAGGTATGAATTATTATTTATTTCCGTTTAAAAATTTTAAATTTTTTGTTTATTTAATTAATTTATTTATTTATGGATTTTAATTTAATGACTTGTGTATAGTTCGAAAATTTTAAATTCAATTTATGGCCTTAAAATTTTAAAAAATTAAAAAAAAATGGTCATCTCAGACTATTAAAAATTAACAATACAGACATTGTCCTAAATAAATAAACAAACAAAAAATAAAATCGAAAATGCATTCAATTCCAATCAAAACAAAAACATTCTCTTAAGTTGGGAAAAAAACAACAAAAGCAGCTTTGTTCAGCTATGGGTAAATAGCAGGACAGACAGGGTCCTATATATATGGCTTTCAATCGTAGTTTATCTTTTCAGTCAAATTGGGAATTGCATTCAACGTTTTTAAATATTTTATCCTATTCTTTATTTCAGAATTTACAAACTTTACATTTTCCTATATATTGATAGTGGCTAAATTGAGGAAATCGGAAATAGAATTCCAATTCAAATTCATTGCATTCACTTTACAAATAAAATTTCTATTCTTCTTCCCTTCAAAAATGGGTAAATAAAATACAACATAAAAGTGGCTTTTGAATAAAATTTGATTGTCAACTTCATTGTCGAAAATGTTTTCTATATTTAAATTGGTAAATGGACGATCTAAATGCGGATGACAGGGTCCGTCTTCAATTAATAACAACAGCCGTAGATGAAAAATATTTTCGAATTAATTTCTCCAGAGGGATGGTTTCACATTGGTTCTATATCTTGCATATATGAATGTCACGAATTCTATAAATCCTGGCTCAATTTACACCATGTAACTGTTTTAATTTTCATTTTCATTTACGTTTTAATGTCTTTATTTCTATGGGTGCTAGCTTCTCATATATATCCTTTTTATGGATATGTGAGAAAATAGCAACATTTAAAATATGAACACATTAAATCAATCACCCATGGATGATATACATACACACATATAAATATACATATTTAAATACATACATATACACATATAAATGGGAGAAGAGAAATTAATAAATTTTTGAATTGAGAAAATAATTCAAATAAAATGAATAGACAATAAACACACACGCACACACAAAAGAGCACACACACACACACACACATATATATATATATATATATATATATATATATATATATATATATATATATATATATATATATATAATATATATATGCATATGTACATATATATATATACATGTAAGGGGGAATTAAAAAAAAAATAGTAAAAAAAAAACGAAAGTAAACATCTTAAATTGATTATCTAATTCAGTATTTTTTATATAAAAACAGAATCCAAATATATGCACACACATTTATATAATATATATAAATTGCATACACACACAAATATATATATTCCTATATATAAAACATATATATATATATATATATATATATATATATATATATATAAACATATAAATATATAAAACATAAGTCAAAGTATATTACTTTAGCATAATTAACGTAAAATAATTGTATGTCTGCAAATAAATTATAAATAGACTAAAATTCTATTTATTGTAAGGATAATTTAAACATTTAAATATAATCTCATTCCTTTATGTTTAAATAGCTGGCAAATTTCTTTTCATTTAATTATTCTAATTTTTTTCTTGAAGATCAATGATTTACATTATATTTATGAAGCACATAAAAAATGGTTTGACATTTAACTATAATCTTCCATTCAAGTTGTGGTAGAAGTTCTTGTTTAATTCAAAAAGAAATATTTAAAAATATCTGTCTGGTTTTTAAATTAGGATCAGATAAATAGCAATGTTGGCATGATTATATCGTCTTCCTGAATTTCTTACAAGGGAGAAGATATTTTTTGCCTGAATAGAAATATTTAAACAAGTCAAAAAATTTAAATTTAGAATCATATATTGAAAAGAAAAGCATTGTTTTAAAGCTCAATTCAATATATTCGTAAACAATTTTAAATGCAAATATAAACATCAATAATAAATTATTTGATACGTATATATGTTTTATAAAAAATTATTAAAACAGGTAGTGAAAAAATATTTGGACAGAATATAAATTATTGCTTTAAATATGTTTAATATTTAGTTGGTAAAAGTCTCTTTCATTTGCAAGACTATAAAGTCAGTTTGTTCCTGTCGCTCTTTTATCGAGGTGCCAATGTCATTTTGGTGGGAATTTTAGCCCAAACTTTTGAAAAAGTTTCAATTCACTGAACTTTGGTTAACAAAACTGATTCTTCAATGTTTCATGTTTTTCTCAATTGTTTATGTTGGGCGATTGGCTGGAATGTTCAACATGCTTATGCTATTATTTTGAAGAATAATTTGAAAAAGCTTTTTGCTGTATGTTTCGAATCATCATTGTCCTGTTGAAAAATTTCTGGTCCAAGTTCTATTCTCAACTGACGACTGCAAGCAATCTTCTAAAATCTGAATACATTTTATTGCATTCATTTTGGAACAGTAATAATTTTCAGTTGTCCCGTACCATTATATTTCAAAGCATCCCCTTCTAAATAATGCTATCGCCTAAGTGCATGCTCAAAATGAATGGTGTTCTATTGATTGAAGGCTGTTCCATCCTTTCTCCAAACATGGGTTGCATCGTTGTGGCCATAAAAAATCAAAGGATGTTTGCTTTCATCAAACAAAAATTGTTTAAAAATGTCATGCTTTTGTAAATTAAAAAAGTGGCAAATTGAAGTCTGGATTTTAAATGAAAATTTTTTAGCAATGGGGATTTGCGAAAATAGCGGGATTTAATTGTTGTCTTTCCTGTAGTTCAAAATATTATGGTCCTCATGCATAAAGAGTTCCTGCATTGCTGAGATCTTTTTAAAGTTCTTTAAATAAACAAAAATTAGATGAAGAATTTTTATTTGAACTGTTCTTGGCATATTTTCATGAGTACCCAATAAAATATCATTTCTTAATTATGTACCCAAACCAACGGGAAGCTCATAAGGTAAACATAGGTCTTTAGAAATCTTTACGATAAATGGAAAGCAATATGTCAAGAAATAAAGATCTTTAAGATTTTTTAAAACATTGAAATTTTCTTTGGCATCCTAATGTACTGTTAAACTACTGGGAAGAAAAATACGTCTTGGGATGAACTTTAATCAAGATAACTAACAAATTTAAAGTCTGCACGTTCTAGACTATTCCAAAAATTGATCATGAAATATATATTTATATTAATTTTAAACATAATAAAAAAAAATTTTAAATACTTTTTTCATTACCTGTTTTAATAATTTGTATATAAAATATATATACATATAAATAATTTATAATTTGCAGTTTATTTGCATTTATAATTGTTTTACGAATATACCCTGAGCTTTAGATAATAAAACCATTTTCAATAATGATTTGATTGAAATTTTTTTTTTTTGTCTAAATATATGTTTCATTCACCGTATACATTTTTTTATATATTTACATGTTTCAAATTTTTTTGGAAAATGGTTGCATTTTATAACATTTTCATTTTTCATATTCTCCAACTATCAGTTGTTTTTATTCTACAATTATCTGTCTATAAGAGTTTCTTATCTGTTTTGTTATTATTATAAAATGTGTTTAATATTTTATATTATTCTCTGAATTAATAATATTATAGATGTTATTTAGACACATGAATATATAATTTTTAAGTATTCTAATTAAAAATAGTTATTAAGTATTTATTTCAAAATAAAATGTTTGTCAATTTCATCCTATATTAACCGATAATTATATATACTAGTTGATTCAAAAAGAGATTAAAAAATAATTAATTTTTTTTCTTTGACTGATTCTATTTATTTTACTATTTTTTGAAAAATTAGGTAAAACAATTTTTCATATATATATTATTAAAAAGTATTTTTTATTTTCATCAAAACGTTTATTTGCACAAAGATGATTTATTGATTCTATTATTTGCAGTGGCAGGCATTTGTTTAATTATTTGATAATACTTTTTCGTTGGAATCAACATTAATAGATTAGAGTTTCATTATCTTTTATCCCCCACCACATATGTCTTCAACATTATAAATCCCCAGATTTTCTAACATAGATCTAAATGTCCCTGTTTTTTTATTTAAATATTCTGAATAAATATAAATTTAAACCATTTTTAATTTCAGTCTGGGTATATTGTATTAAAAATATATTAAATTGTAATTTATAACCGTGATTTAAAATGATGCATTCAGTTTTTTTATTGATATATATATATATAATGGATTAAGAATTCTTAAACCAATTTGATATCACAATGGGATCACTAGACTCAGCTGAGTTCTTTAAATCTCATTGGTCTTTTTTATTATACAACCTTAAAATTGCACTAAATGAAATAATTTACAAATGACATTGGTTTGTATATAGACGATGGACTTATATATTATTAGAAAATCAACTAAAATAAATAGATAAAATTAGAAAGTTATTATATAAAGTATTTAAAAAGCATGGGCTTAAAATTACGGTTAGTACTAAATTTAAAAAAAAAAAAAAAGAGACTTCCTAGATATAACATTAGATCTAAATAAAAAATACATACACACCTTATAAAAAAACCCAACACCAATCCTTTATATATACACCCTAAATCAAATCACACCCCCATCTATAATTAAACATATACCGTTATCTATCAGTAAACGAATTAGTACAAATTCAGCAAATGACAAGATTTTTCGATGAGCATATCAATTTCTATAATAAGGCTCTAAAAAGAGAGTGGCTACAAAAACCCAAAACTAACTTATATAAAAAAATGAAAATGGAAAGCATAGAAAAAACAGATGTAGAAAAATTATTTGGTATACTCCCCATACAACCAAATGGTAAAGAACAAATTAGGACATAAATTCCTCGCATTAATAGTCAAGCATTTTCCTAGTGAAAGTAAACTAAGTACTATTTTCAATAAAAAACACACTAAAATTGAGTTATAGCTGTACAAAAACTTAGAAAAAATTATTAAGAACCATAATGCTAATATCTTAAATAAACACTTATACCAAAACCAAAAAAATTTAGACAATGGAAAAATAAAGATAAAAACTGATGGAAATAAACAAAAATTATGTAACTGTAGAAAACCCTCAAAATTGCCCTCTACAAAATAAATGTCGCACTGAATCATTAGTATACCAATGCAATATCTCTTCGATTGAAAGTCCTGAAAACATAAAAATATATATATAGGTTGCACTAGCCATGAATTCAAAAAAAAGATTCAACCAACATCAAACTTCATTTAGAATAAATAAATATAAAAAATCAAACATCTCTCTCAAAATATTTCTGGCATCTAAAAGAATCAAATAAAACACCTACAGTAAAATGGAAGTTAATAAGAAAAGCTAGAATATGTAGGTCATTAAACGACCCATGTCCTTTGTGCATACATGAGAAACTATATATTACTAAGTTTATAAAAAAAAAAAAATTTACTGAATCAGAGAAATGAAATAGCTATTATATGCCGTCATTGTTTTCAAAAATTTTTAAAAATAATAATATTTAAAAATTTAAAAAAAAAAAAAAAAAAAAATTTTATCTATTGAATAACAGTTTTTATATTTAAAAAAATATTTTTAAAATTAAAAATTTAAAAATTTAAAATTGTAGTTAAAACGAATTCTAACCTAAGCATCTTTTAAAAATTGTAGTTAAATAAAATGTATTCTAACCTAAACACCTCTAAAAAAAAAGTACTACCGGCACTTAAATGAATCCAATAAAACACCTACTGAAAAATGAAATTATAACGAAAAGCTAGATGATGTAGGCCATTGAACGACCCATGTCCTTTGTACATACATATATGAAACTTTATTACTAAGTTTATATATATTTAAAATAAATAAATGAATTAATTAATAAATAAAATTTACTAAATCTGAGAAATGAATTAGCTATTTTTGTAGTAAGTGCCATAAATTTTACTTAAATAATATTTAAATATAAAAGTTTAAAAATCGTAATATACATATACTTTGATATGGAAAAATAATTTTACTTACTAAGTAATTTCAAATACATTTCCTTCTGTTAAAAAGTAATATAGTCTATTAAAAAAACAATGAAAATATTTTAAAATTTTAAAGTTGTAATTTTAAAAATTGTAGTTAAATAAAATGAATTCTAACCTAAACTTCTTTTAAATAGTACTACACGCAATTAAAAAAATCCAATAAAACACCTATAAAATAAAATAAAAAAATAAAACTTATGAAATGCCATAAGATGTAAATGTATAGGTTTAATGATATGTCCTTTATATATATGAGAAATAATATATTACTAGGTTTATATATAAAAAAAAAAGTTTACTAAATCAGTGAAATTAAGTAACTATTTTTGACGTCATTGTCATAAATTTTACTTAAATAAAAAAAATAAAAAAAATAAAATAAAAAAAAAAATGTAACTAATATAATACTTGATGATGTAAAAATAATCCTACATACTATAAGGATTCTAATACATTTAACTGTTCTTAAAAAAAAAATAGTATAATAAAAATTAAAAATGAGAATATTTCAAATCGTAGTTAAATAAAAAGTATTCTAATCTAAACACCCCAAAAAATCTTTTAAATTTACAAATAGAAAAAAAAAAATGCCGTAAGAATTTTTTTTGCCGTTAACAATAAATTTAAAAAAAATCCAGACGACATGCATTCAACGGATGTCAGTTCTCATTGAAAAATACATCCCTACCCCTTCACAAAATGTAGCTAATAACTGATACAATGATACTGACATAAGGAAAGACCTAGACATCCCTTGTCCAATTGAAGTAGATTTATCTGTAACCATGGAAACGTGATTTTAGCTGTCTTTAAAACCCAGTAATTTTAAAAGTTACTCCAAAATTCGCTTGAGGATGAAATGGAACTAATGTCTTTAATTTAATTGCAAAATTAAATTCGGGGCTTTTTAGCTTCCATTTTTGAAACATGGTTAGAACTGTGTAGCCCGAAAAAAACATATTTTAAATCAATTAATTTATAATATATATATATATATATATATATATATATATATATATATATATATATATAATATATATAGAGAAAGAGAGAGAATAAGTCGATAAATTTTATTCAAAATTTTTATCTGCTGAATCAACGGAAATATATATATATAAATATATAAATATATACTCTGATTTGCAGTGATCTAGATATTTATTTCATATTTTAGGTTTTTATCCGTCGAGCAAACTTTTGACAATATACAAAATTCAACCTTTTTTAAGATAACTCACACTTAAAGATAAAAAAAACAAAACAAACGTAACCTTTCGAAATCTTATAAAGAACGAAGAACTGGAAAATGTCCAGGAATATATCAAATCTAATTGGCACACTTGTGTATTCAGTAGCAAATATATTTTATTTATTTATAGGTAGATAGATAGATAATAAACAGAATGAGATAAATAGATAGATGATAAACAGATTGAGATACATAGCTACATATATATATATATACATATATAATAAACAGATTGAAATATATATATACATATAATATATATGTTTATATATACATATATATATATATATATATATTATAGATAGATAGATAATAAATTTGATTTATGAATGATAATAAATTATTGAGATAATTGATAATAAAAGATTGAGATAAATTTAAAAAAACGATAAACAGACTGAAATTTTATAGCTAAATATATTTTATAAACAGATTGAAATTTATATATATATATATATATATATATATATATATATATATTATATATATATATATATATATTAATTAAATAAATTTTTATACAATACATATTAAAATATATAAATATAATTTACATGTATTTTTAATAAAAATTCCATATTTCTGGATCCAGGTAGAAATCAATGTCCAGGACAGAAAAGGATATAATAAAAAAATTAAACAAAATATTCCATTTTCATAATTTCCTCCATTGAAAATCGTCAATACGATTCAATTCATCAGACCTTTACAAATATTAAATATATATATATATATATATATATATATATATATATTTTTATATATATATATATATATATATATATAGACTAGAGAGAGAGAGAGTTTTACCAAAAAATATATATAGAGAGAAATAGATGTTGTGTCACGGAATCTTTTTTCTGCTGAATCAACGGAAAAAGTGCCAGACTCCTATTTTGCAGTGATGTTGATATTTATTTCAGTTTTGGGTGCTTTGCAAAAAATTCATAATTTTGATTCATTAAACATTTTCTCAGTTTAATCTTTGTTGGATAACTCACACTTAAAGATATATATAAAAAAACAACAAAAAATCAACAAATATAACCTTTTTAAAACTTATAAAGAACGAAGAACTGGAAAATGTCCAGGAATATATCTAATCTATCTAATTGCTACACTTTTGTATTAAGTAGCAAATATATTTTATGAGATGGAGTTGCTAGCCCCATGCGCAACGGTTTAGAATTCAAAATTGTTGTTCTTAACTGGTGCTCAGTCTGTTCTGCTATTTAACCCATAGCTGGTGGGGAGAAGAGATGGATTAATACTTTTCTCAAGTGTAGTAGTGCGAAAGCAAAATGCAATGGTTTCAAACCAATTTATTCGACACTTTAGTTTTTATTTAATATCATTGACATTACGAATAGACTAGATTGAAAAAAATTTACCGAATTCTCTTCACCGCACTGATTTATTTATATTTTTATTTATTTAGATGGCGTTGTTGCGGATTCAGCAACAAGTAAGTTTTAAAATTTTTATTAAATTAAATCACGAAAAACGAATTTGAATTTAAATGTTTTTTTTTTTTAACCGTTGAAAAAATCACGATATCGTCAAATGTTAATAAAAATTCATAGTTTATGTCCAAAAAGGGTAATCTGAAAGGATTTTCGTTATATGGTGTAATGTTTATAGCTCTTAATAAATCGATAGCCGTGTTCGAATTCGAGTATATATTTTATATATATTCCTTTTACATTTATATAAAAAAAATAAGGCAATTTTTTTTCAACACACACACGTCTGGCTTTAAAAGAAAAATAGTTGATATAGACTGGACTTTTTCAATGAAAATTGATTGGCCATTCTGGGAAAAGAACAGGTCTGAATTCAAATTCAGTAATGATTAAAAGGGTTATAAGGGATGGGGGCAATGGAACATATTAGGTGGCGCAATGGGGAGGTTTGCGTTTCCATAATCCGGTTCATATCCCATGTTTTGATTTTTATTAGTAAAAAAAATATATATATATATATAGATATATATTTAATGAGTTAGATAAATATTAACAGTTAGATAGATAAATAGATAGATAGAGAGACAGATTGAGATAGATAAATAGATAATAAACAGATTGAGATACATAGCTATATATATAATCAGATTGATACACACACACACACACACACACACACACATATATATATATAGATAGATAATAAACAGATTGCGATTGATAATAAACAGATTGAGATATCTATCTATCTTTGTTATTATCTATCTATCTATCTATTTCTAACCTATGTATGAAAATTTTCTCAATTCCAAAAGATGAATCTATATTAAAATCAGTTTCTGTTTTTAAAGACAATTTTTACGATTTTGAATAGATGATAATTTTGAAAGCCTAGATTTTAACACTTAGTTTAGATAGATAGATATTAACACAAAATTTTAGATAGATAGATATATATATATTAAATATTTATATTTATCAATGATTTTTGTTTTCATTTTTGAGATAGATAGATTTGAATGTTAAAACACTAGTTTAGATAGATAGATAGATATTAAAACACTAGTTTATTCAGATAGATATATATTAAAAATATATTTTAGATAGATAGATAGATTAAAGATAGATAGATAGATATATTTTAGATATATTAATAGATAGATATATATATATATAGTTAGATATATAGATAAATTAAAACACTAGTTTCATTAGATATTAAAATTTATAGTTTAGATAGATATTAACACACTAGTTTAGATAGATAGATAGATAGATAGATAGATATTAACAGACTAGTTTAGATAGATAGATAGATAGATAGACTGAGATAGATAGATAGATAGATATTAACACACTAGTTTAGATAGATAGATAGATAGATATTAAAACACTAGTTTAGATAGATAGATAGATATTAACACACTAGTTTAGATAGATAGATAGATATTAACAGACTAGTTTAGATAGATAGATAGATAGATAGATAGATAGATAGATAGATAGATAGATAGATAGATAGATAATGAACAGAACGAGGACAATACAATAATTGATTCCAGGAGGCAGACGATGATGATTGAGATTGCAATTAATATTTTGAAGATGGTAGTTAAAAAAAATATAAAACCGAAAAGAGATCCATCCATTGAAGGAATGCATGTTTGGAACAATTATTTTCAATTTTAGATGTTACAAATAGTAATTTCAAAGGTGAACAGCCTTATTATGAGAATGGTCTTTCGATCAAGCAATGCGCTTAAATTCCTTATATCAAGGTATAACACATCTATATCTATCTATCTATCTATATCTATCTATATATCTATCTATCTATCTATCTATATATCTAAAATATATCTATCTATATCTATTATATCTATCATCTATCTATCTATCTATCATCTATCTATCTAAACTAGTCTGATAATATATATCATTTATTCAATATCTATCTATCTATCCTATTTATCTAACATCTATTGATATTAATATAGATAGACTGATAGATATTAACAGACTAAGTTAGATAGATAGATAGCTAGATATATAGAACAGGGATAGATATATAGATACATGATAACATAGATAGATCGATAGATAGATAGATAGATAGTAACAGAGATAGATAGATAGATACATAAATAGATAGATAGTCCAAAGATAGGTTGTCCAGTTTGTTCTGCTATTTAACCCATAAGTGGGGGAAGAGTTGAATTCATACCTATCCCAGGGATAATTGTGCGTAAGTGAATGTAATGAACTTGACTAGAATTCCTACACAACTGAGCCGATATCCATTACACCTAAAAGCTGAGTTAAGTAAAATAAAAGAGTACTGAAGTGTTATGCAATATCAATTCCCCTATATGCAAGAAAATGTTAGATAATCTCCTCACAGATAAAGAAGAGCCTTGAAGCCACTATTCGACAATAGGATGCTGAGAAAACCATGGGCCGAACATATGAACAACGGCTAAAGTTCTAGAGAAAATGAAAATGAAAAAGGACAGTTATATTTAATATCTGAAAATGACAGATGGACTTTTTAGGGTATATAAGGAGGAAAGAGGGCTTGGGAAATTTAATACTCACATGAGGGGCTGAAGGCAATAGAGACAGAGGAAAACAATTCATAAGCTACCGAGCGAGTTTGACCTAATGGATGGCGGAACAAGGTTTGGGAGAAATAATAAAAACATAGCATTAAGAAAGACAAAGTACAAGAAACTGTGGGCAGCCATGACAGTCAATGACTTGAAGGGTCAAAGTACACAGAAAAAGTTAGATTGGAGAGAGAAATAGATATAAATAAGAAGTCGTTCGTAATATAAGACTTGCTGTGTAAATAAATATTACTCCTATGATCGGAGACAAAAATAATTTTTATTAACATACCAATAAGAAATTGTAATATTAGTCGTGCTGTGTAAACAAATATTACTCTTATTATCTGAGAGAAAAATAATTAATCTTTATTAACATAACAAATGAATTTCTTTATAAGCAAATATTCTTCTGATCTGAAACAAAAATAAGTAATTTTTACTTAATTATTTTATAAATAAGAATTCCTAATATAAGATGTGCTGTGTAAGCAAATATTACCCGTATGATCTACGACAAATATAAATAATTTTTATTTTTAAAATTTTAATATAAGACTTGTTTATAATATAAGACTTTCTGGTTCAAGACAAATAAGTAATTTTATTAACATGAATAATATACAATATAAAACACACACACATGTATAAAAATAGTATTTGGATATATATGTATTTGTTGTAATTTCTCTCAACACGTGTAACTCCTGGTAGAATAATAAAAGGTCCAACTACAAGAAAATTGCCGGACTCAAGTCGAGCTGAAGATGTAAAGAAGACAAACAAAACCGATCTATATATATATATATATTGAAGATGGTAGTTAAAAGGAAATCAGGAAACCGAAAAAGAGATCCACAAGCAAGAAGTGCGAAAGAAGGAACAATTAGCATAGAATTTAGAGTTACAAATAGTAATTTCAAGTGAACAGCGAAATTATGAGACCTATCTGCCGATCTAGCAGAGCACTTAAATTCGTGGAGTCAAGGTACTATCTATCTATCTATCTATCTATCTATCTATCTATCTATCTAAACTAGTCTGTTAATATCTATCTATCTATCTATCTATCTATCTATCTATCTAAACTAGTCTGTTAATATCTATCTATCTATCTATCTATCTATCTATCTATCTATCTATCTATCTATCTCTTGAATTTGGTGAATATATAAACAAATATATGTATTAAACAAAACAATTTTACAATGGACAATAACATTTGTGTGTGTGTAAACATTGGTGTCTATTCTTTGGTGAATGTTCGTACGTACGTGTATGTGTGTATAATGTTCATGGCGTCTTCCGCAAATGGGAAGAAGCGGATCTTCTAAGAGAGCTTACATTGTAGTCGCTGAAATGAAGAAATGAAAAAGAGAACGAGGCCAGAAGTCGCCCAGTATTTAGAGTATAGGGAGAATGACCCTTAGTGAAAATTTGCGAATTAAGGAGAAGCTAACTCCGACAATAAAACAGTTTGAAAGTTTTTTAACGAAAACTTTTAATATGTAAAAAGTTCATGGAAGTTTTGAATATTGTCCTTTGAACTTTGAAAAAGTTAAAAGGTGCATTTAAGTGTAGTTGAGATGCGTGATTCGACGAAATGTACTTGTGCTGTTATCAGGGTGTGTATATTTATAATGTGAGTCAGAATCGGAGCACGTCCTGGAAGAAACGTCAGTAATGTTCAGCATTTGTTATTTAAATTTGTTTTTTTCTTCAAATGCTCCACGTTGAATTGGCTTTGTCATCCCGTCGCACAGTTTCCCGACCGTAGTTTTGTCTGAAAACGAGCTTGTTTGTTTGATATGTGGATAAAGTTGGCGCAAAAAATTATTTAATAGAAATTTTCGTTGTGGCAAATATTTGAGCTGATGTAATTTCTACCGATGTCGAATGCTGTTTAAGAGAAATTGCTATTATTGTCGATTGAATATCGTACTTGCAAATTTTTAGTTTGTTCGAAAAAAAATCGTTGAAGAATGAAGATAAAGGACATGATATATATTTTTATATGTGGTGTCACACTTTATCGATTTCAAAATAGAAGAAGAGATTTTAATTACACAAAAATGGCGTTGCGTTTTCAGTTTGGTAAGCCATTGAAATTGGGTCAAAAATCGCCGAGGAAAGAAAATCCAAGTAAATAGACAAGAGGGAGAAGGATATTTTAAGTTTTATTCGTGTCATAGTAGCAAAAATTCTATACTTGAAAATTTTTAAGTGCCGATTCGAAATTCTGTTTTCCACGTGTTGTAAAAAAATTCTATTTGTCGCGCCGGAGAAATTGTGTTTTATTTTTAGACATGTTGTATTATGAATTAAAATTTGTCATTTTGTATCTGAACAAATCAGGTCTAATGATTTTTTTTTTGTATAAAAAAAAACCGATATTTGGTTAATAGACATGGCGTGCGTATTTAGAGGAAAGGATTTTTTTCATTTTTCCTGACTGGGTCTCGTTTGGAAATCCTGTGAAAAAAATTGTGTTTGATAAATTGCCAGTTGAAAATTCAATCAAATCGAAGGTAACCAATTTGTATATATATCCAGTTGTGTTTTGCGTGTTGTTGTATTAAAACACGTGTGTAACTCTGTATGTTATTAAAAGGTCAATTTTATTTTTACAAAAAATTGCCAGATTTTAATTAAGTCCAACTGAAGATAAAGAAGACAAACAATTTCGATATATATATATATATATATATATATATATATATATATATATATATATATATATTATTATTAATTAAAAAACATTCCATTTTTAATGGGCAATAACATTTGCGTGTGTGTAAACATTTAGGTGTCTGTTCTTTTTGAATGTTGGCTATATACGTATGTGTATGTATGTATAATGTTCATGGCGTCTCCCACAAATGGGAAGACTTGGATCTTCTAAGAGAGAATACATTTTATCCAAAATGAAGAAATGAAAAAAAAATGAACTATAAGTTTTCCCATGTTTATAGTATACAGAGAGATATATTGACAATTTGGGAATTAAGAAGAAGCTTTTTTCTCCGATAACCATTCATTCATGGTTTTTGAGACAAAATAAGAATTTTTTTAACATATCATTAAAAAAAGAATTATGAGACGTCCAAATTATCATATGAACAAATATTGCTCTTATGATCCGAGAAAAAATAAGTAATTTTTATTAACATATAAATAAAATATAATACTTAGAACTGATTGAACAAGTAAATATTTCTATTTTAAATATATTTTATGAAAATGAAATTAGTTTTAGATAATAAATCATTAAATTTTTATTTAAATAATTTTTAATCAATATATATATATTTATATATATATATATATGTATATATATAAATATATATTTTAAATGAAATACCAGTTTGAAAGTAGCACAATTAAGAGCATGTTAAGAATTTTAAATATATTTGTTCTGTGCCTTTTCAGTCAAACACAGATTGAAAACCTCTCATTTCAGAATAAAAAGGTTAAATTATATATATAAAATTTTTATTTGAACAGGATAACTTGTGGAAATTTTTGATCCTCAACGTCCTGAAAGGAACATAGAAGAAGGAATTTGAAAACAAAAACGATAAATTTTTTGAGTTCACAAATTTTTTGTTTTTTAAATTAATTTGGAATTGTTTGTCTGTATCGTAAGAAAATGACATCAATAACTGAACAATATATGAATCATATTGTCTCCATGATTAATCTAGATTTATATAGAAAATATCTTATATTTATCAATATTTATTTTTAATTTTTTGAAGTTAACTCTATTGTTAGCTTTTGAGAAAGAATTTTCTTTTTCGTTTTTAACTATTAAGGAAGAAGAAAATTTCATTAGAAAAAAAATTTAAACCAGAACTGTTTTATTAATATAAAAAACATCCTGTATAAACATGAATATTGTGAATTTAACTTAGATGAAAAAAAAAAACGATTTAAGGTAATTTTAAATGTTGTTCTACAGAAGGATGATGATGTATTTTTTGAAAGATGGTCAAGGTTGAAACCATGGAAAAATGCACACGAAACACAAAAAAGTTTTTTTAAAAAGAATAAGACTGCAATAAATTATTTTTAAGAATATCTTTTTCTAATAAAAGTCATATTAACCATCCAATCAATTGACATTGGATTTAAATTTTTGTGTTGGCAAAGTGATCTGAAGTGAAAACAAAATTTTCGACCTGATCTGTGCATTTATAAACAAACTGGCAATATTTTTATAAGATATAAGTGATTTGAACGTGCCAAATTTATTAGAAAAATGTTTCTTTAGTTAAAAAAGATTTTTTTTTTGAAGATCATTTTTCAAATTTAAGTGATGCTGAAAATTAACTATCATTCAGAACTCTCAAAAGGCAAATCTACCCTAGAAATTTTTATAATGATAGGAGAGGTATCATAAAACAAAATTTCAGTAAGAAAAATACTGGGACGCAAAGAGTTACTGAGTGTTAGAGAAAATGAGAAAAAACTACTATAAAGGAGAGAAGACAATAAAAGAACAAGAATTAAGAAGACAGAAGATAACGATTGACATTGCATTTAAATTTTTGAAGATCAAAGGCAATAAAGCCACTAGGACGCAAGGGGTCACTGAGTGTTAGAGAATATGAGAAAAACTACTATTAAGGAGAGGACAATAAAAAGAACAAGAATTAAAGAAGACAGAAGATAACAATTGACATTGAAATTTAAATTTTGAAGATCAAAGGCAATAAAGCCACTAGGATGCAAAAGGGTTACTGAGTTACAAAATATGAGAAAAACTTTTATAAAGGAGAGAAGACAATAAAAGAACAAAATTAAGAAGACAGAAGATAACGAATGACATTTGCATTAAATTTTTTTATTTATCAAAGGCAAGATTTAAAGAACCAGGACATGAAGGGGTTTACTGAGTGTTAGAGAATATGAAAAAAACTACTATTAAGGAGAGAGGACAATAAAAGAACAAGAATTAAGAAGACAGAAGATAACAATTGACATTGCATTTAAATTTTTTTTTCAAAAAATTGTTATAAAAAAATTTCTAAACGCAAATTTAATAAAATTTTAGAGAATATGAGAAAAACTACTATTAAGGAGAGAAGACAATAAAAGAACAAGAATTAAGAAGACAGAAGATAACAATTGACATTGGATTTAAATTTTGAAGATCAAAGGCAATAAAGCCACTAGGAAAAAGGGGTTACTGAGTGTTAGAGAATATGAAAAAAACTACTATTAAGGAGAGAAGACAATAAAAGAACAAGAATTAAGAAGACAGAAGATAACAATTGACATTGGATTTAAATTTTGAAGAAGAAAAAGGCAATAAAGCCACTAGGATGCAAAGGGTTACTGAGTGTTAGAGAATATGAGAAAAAAACTACTATTAAGGAGAGAATACAATAAAAAACAAGAATTAAGAAGACAGAAGATAACAATTGACATTGGATTTAAATTTTGAAGATCAAAGGCAATAAAGCCACTAGGATGCAAAGGGTTACTGAGTGTTAGAGAATATGAGAAAAACTACTATTAAGGAAAGAGAAGACAATAAAAAAAACAAGAATTAAGAAGACAGAAGATAACGATTGACATTGGATTTAAATTTTTTTAAATTTTGAAGATCAAAGGCAATAAAGCCACTAAAATGCAAGGGGTTACTGAGTGTTAGAGAATATGAGAAAAAAAACTATTAAGGAGAGAGACAATAAAAGAACAAAATTAAGAAGACAGAAGATAACGATTGACATTGGATTTAAATTTTTGAAGATCAAAGGCAATAAAGCCACTAATACGCAAGGGGTTACTGAGTGTTAGAGAATATGAGAAAAAAATACTATTAAGGAGAGAGGACAATAAAAGAACAAGAATTAAGAAGACAGAAGATAACAATTGACATTGGATTTTTATTTTTGAAGATCAAAGGCAATAAAGCCACTAGGACGCAAAGGGTTATTGAGTGTTAAAATTAGAATAAGAGAAAAACTACTATTAAGGAGAGAGAAAGAAATAAAAGAACAAAATTAAGAAGACAGAAGATAACGATTGACATTGGATTTAAATTTTTTTAAGATCAAAGGCAATAAAGCCACTAAGACGCAAAATGGTTACTGAGTGTTAGAGAATATGAGAAAAACTACTATTAAGGAGAAAGACAAAAAAAGAACAAAATTAAGAAGACAGAAGATAACGATTGACATTGGATTTAAATTTTTTTCAGATCAAATCAATAAAGCCACTAAAGCCACTAAGACGCAAGGGGTTACTGAGTGTTAGAGAATATGAGAAAAACTACTATTAAGGAGAGAATTTTACAAAAAAGAACAAAAATTAAAAGACAGAAGATAACGATTGACATTGGATTTAAATTTTTGAAGATCAAAAGGCAATAAAAAGCCACTAAATACGCAAAACACTTTAAATGAGTGTTAAAAGAATATGAAAGAAAAACTACTAATTAAAGAGAGAGGACAATAAAAGAACAAGAAAATTAAGAAGACAGAAGATAACGATTGACATTGGATTTTAATTTTTTTTAAGATCAAAAGGCAATAAAAAATACTAATGACAAGGGGTTACTGAACACTGTTAGAGAATATGAAAAAACTACTATTAAGGAGAGAGGACAATAAAAGAACAAGAATTAAGAAGACAGAAGATAACGATTGACATTGGATTTAAATTTTTTGAAGATTAAAAAGGCAATAAAGCCACTAGGACGCAAAAAGGTTACTGAGTGTTAGAGAATATGAGAAAACTACTATTAAGGAAAGTAAAAAACAAGAATTAAGAAGACAGAAGATAACAATTGGAAAATTTTTGAAGATTTAGAGAATACTTTTAAAAGATCACATTGTAAATTGAGAATGTTAGAGAATAAAGAAAACTAAATAAGGAATTATGAAAATAAAAGAACAAGAAACAAGAAGACAGAAACGATTTACATTTGAAGATTTTAAGGCAAGATTGAAGCCAATTTTTTATATTAAAAGGCAAAAAAAAAATTTAAGGACGAGGACAAAAAAGAACAAGAATTAATGAATTTGGTTTTTAGAAACAAATTTTCGAATTCAAAAAAATAAAGCTATAGATGAGTTGAGTGTTGAGAAAATAAAAAACAAAAAAAGAAAAAAAACAAAATTTTGACATTGATTAAAAAAAACAATTGAAGATCAAAGGCAGAAAATCAAAAAAAGGACAAAATATTAAATTTAAAGAGAAAAAATAAAATGATTAAAAAACTATAAGACGGAAAAATTTAAATAAGGTATAAATTTAACAAAAAAAAGAAGACAGAAGATTTGATTGACATTGGATTTAAATTTTTTTTTCAAAGGCAATAAAATTAAAGGATGAAATAAAATAAAACACAATGATTGTTAGAAATTATTATCCAAAAAAAACTATTAAGGATATAGGACAAAAAAAGAAGATAAAAATTAAGAAAGACAGAAGATGACGATTGACATTGGATTTAAATTTTTTTTTTCCAAATAAATAATTTTTTTTATTAACTAGGATTCAAAAAGAATAAACATTGTGTTATTAATATGAAAAAAACTAAATTAAGGAGAGTTTAAATAAAATTTAAAAATTAAAAAGAAGACAGAAAATAACATTGCTGACATTGGATTTAAATTTTTGAAGATCAAAAGGCAATAAAGCCACTACTAAATGCAAGGGGTTTAAGATGGAAGGAATGTTAGAGAGAATTTTAAAAAAAGATCATTAAACATTAAAAAGAAAAAAACAAGAAATTAAAATGAGAAAAAAGACAAAGATGAACGATTGACATTGGATTTTACAGAAATTGAAGATCAAAGATTAATTTTGAGCCAAAATATAAAAAAAAAATTTTAGAATATGAGAAAAACTACTATTAAGGAGAGGAAAAATATAAAGAACAAGAATTAAGAAGACCAGAAGATAACAATTGACATTGGATTTAAATTTTTGAAGATCAAAGAATAATAAAGCCACTAAAATGATTTACAAAAAAATACTGAGTTTAGAGAATATGAGAAAAAAGACTAAAAAATGATATTTAGGACAATAAAAAGAACAACAAAAGATTAAATGAAACATTGAGAAAATTTTCAACAATTGACATTGGATTTAAAATTTTTTTTAGATCAAAGAATAAAATGATAAAACGCAAATTTTTAATCAAGTTTTAGATAATATGAGAAAAAATTAAAAAAATATTAAATGAGAGAGGACAATAAAGAACAAAAAACAAAAATTATGAAGACATGATAACATTGATTTTTATTTAAATTTTTAAAGATAGGCAGGCAAAAAGCCACTAGGATCGCAAGGGGTTACTTTAGATTATTAAAATGAGAATAAAATTTAAAAATATAAAAATTGATTTTTCTAGTTTTTAGACAATAAAAGAAAAAGAATTAAGAAGATTGACAGAAGATAACATTGACATTGGATTTAAATTTTTTGAAAAGATAATTAAATTTTGAAATTGAATGCAAAAAGCACTAGGATGCAAGGGGTTACTGAGTGTTAGAGAATATGAAAAAAACACTTTAATAGAGAGAATTAATAAAGAACAAAATTAAAGATAAAGAAGAAGAAAACGATTGACATTGGATTTAAATTTTTGAAAATCTGGAAAGGCAATAAAGCCATTAACCATGATTATTTTTTTGTTATTTTATTGTGTTAGATTTCCCGTTCTAAAATAAAAACTATTATATGAGGAATTGGACATTTAAAAATAAAACAAAATATATTTAAAATTTTTGAAGAAGAAGAAACGATTGACATTGGATTTAAATTTTATTCAAGATCCTTGGCAATAAAACCACATAAGATATTTTTTTAAATTTTTTATTTTTGTGTTTAGAAAAATTGATGGAAAAAAAAAAATTTTTATGAAATTTAGATTAATTGAATAAAAGAACAAGAATTTTGAAGACAGAAATAACGATTGACATTTTATGGATTTAAAAATTTTATAAGATCAAAAAGCAATAAAATTTACTAGGATTTAAAGGGGTTAAACTTAAATTTTTTGAAATTTTGGTTGTTAAACTATTAAGAAATTTAAAACTACTAAAAATTCTATAAAGAATTAAAAGAAGACAGAATTGATTTAATTGACATTGGATTTAAATTTTTAAGATCAAAAAAATTATAAAGAAGACAAAGATGACGATTGACAAGATTGAAAGTGTTAAAGAATGATTTAAAAATAAACTACTATGAGGAGAAAAACAATAAAATGACAAAAAATTTTTAAGACAAAGATAACAATTGGACAATTTAAATTTTTGAAGATCAAAATAAAATTTATAACTTGACGTTGGAAAATTTTGTTGAAAACAAGTCTGAAAATGTGTTGAAATATGAGAAAAACTATCTATTAAGGAATATTCTTATTTTTCATGCTTGTGAATTGAGAAATGTTAAAAGAACAAAATTAAAGAAGACAATAAGATAACTGATTGACATTGAACAAACCGCATTTAAAAATTTTTTAATTTTGAGATTTTAAGTTTACAATAAATGATAGGACGCAAGGGAGAATTCTATTTGAACAAATTAAAGAAAATATGAAAAAAAAATAAAATAATGGTTCTTTTACTACAATAAAAGAACAAGAAATTAAGAAGACAAAGATAACGATTGACATTGGATTTAAATTTTTAAGATCAAAACTAAATAAAAAACTAGGACGCAATAGTTACTGAGTGTTAGATTTAATATTTAAAAAAAAATGGGGAAATTGACAAAAAAGAACAAAATTAAATTATGAAGATAACGATTGACATTGGATTTATTTATAATTTTTTGAATCAAAAATTTGTAATATGATTTAGGACGCAAGGGGTTAAAACAACAAAAATTAGTGTTAGAAAAATATTAGAAAACTATTTTTTGTATAAGGGAATTAACCAATTAAAAGAACAAAAAGTTTTTTCAGAAAACAGAAGATGACGATTGACATTGGATTTAAATTTTTTTTTAAAAGGTTGATAAAGTCAAAAACTACTATTGGACGGAAAAGGGTTTTCAATAATGTTAGATAACGATTCATTGATTTAAAAAAATCAAAATTAAAAAAAAAGGAAACCAGGGACAAAAAATCTGAATTCTTTGAATTTTTTTAAGAAAACTTTTAACGATTGAAAATTACTTTTTTCAAAATGAAAATTTTTGAAGATCAAAAGAACAAATGTTTTTTCATTAGGAACATTTTTCCAAATAGAAATGAGTGTTTTTTCTTATGAAAAACTAATATTAATTATCAATAAAAGAACAATAAAAGATAACGATTGACATTGATCAAATTTTGAATCAAAGAAATAACATTTTTAATACATTATATTTAAATTTTTTTGGAGCGAGGAATCCTTTTCGAAGATTTATTGAATTGATTTTTTTTGAAGAATCTTTCCACTGAGTTTCTCCTTTTACTGTTAAGGAGAAATTTTTAAAGAATTCTTTAGTGAAAAACTTTGATAAACCTGTTACTTGAGAAAGAATAAAAAAGAAAATGTTAAGAAAAAAAAATTAATAAAACGATTAATTTAAATTTAAATTTTTGATCAATCAATTTTAAATTTTTAAGGATCAATTTTAGTTTTATATATAAAAGATTTAGAGAAATTTTAAAGACAGAAGAAAAAGAAACGATTGACATTGGTTTAAATTTTTGAAGATGGTAATAAAAAAGACCAGGACGCTATTTATCTACTATTAAGCTTTTAAAAAAAAATTTTTTTTGAATTGAAGATAACAATTGACATTTTTAAATTTTTTGTTTCAAATTGCAAAAATTATTTAAAGAAAGAAAAAAATTTTTAAAAATTTGTTAGAAATATTGAGAAAAATTATTTCTAATAAAGCGAGGACAATAAATTTTAATTAAGAAGATTTTGATAACGATTGATGGATTGACATGCTTTAAATTTTTGAAATCAAAAAATAAAGCCACATAGGACCCTCAAAAGGGGTTTCATGAAATTTTTGTTCAAAAGAAAATCTTCAGAAAAACTTTTTACTATTTCATTCCAAACAACTTACAATAAAAACAAAAGAATTAAAAAGACAGAAGATAACGATTGACATTGGATTTAAATTTTTCGAAGATCAAAAGCAATAAAAATGACCACTTTAGGACAAAAGGGGTTAAGGAGTGTTAAAGAACAAGAATGTGTAAAAACTACTATTAAATTTACGAATGGGCGAGGACAATAAAAGAACAAGAATTAAAAAGACATGAGTTAACGATTGACATTGGATTTAAATTTTTGAAGATCAAAGGCAATAAAGCCACTAGGACAAGAGGGGATTAAATGAGTGTTAAAAATATGAGAAAACTAACTAATTAAACCAAGACATCAAACAATTATAAAAAATTTTATTAAGAAGACAGAAGATAACAAGACTTGATTTTATCAACACCAATATAAATTTTGAAGAGGAAAGGCAATAAAAAACTAAAAAGACAGAAGATTTGATTGACATTGATTAAATTTTTGAAAAAAGAGAATATGAAGAAAAACTATTAAGGAATATGGATTACACTAACAAGAATTTAGATCGATAAAAAAAGATCAAAGAATAAAGAAGAAAAATTTTAGAGAATTAAACAATTGAGGACACTTTGAATTTAAAATTTTTGAAGATCAAAGGCAATAAAGCCACTAGGACGCAAGGGGTTACTGAGTGTTAGAGAATATGAGAAAACTACTATTAAGGAGAGAGGACAATAAAAGAACAAGAATTAAGAAGACAGAAGATAACGATTGACATTGGATTTAAATTTTTTAAGATCAAAGGCAATAAAGCCACTAGGACGCAAAAAAGGTACTGAGTGTTAGAGAATATGAGAAAAACTACTATTAAGGAGAAAGGACAATAAAAGAACAAGAATTAAGAAGACAGAAGATAACGATTGACATTGGATTTAAATTTTGAAGATCAAAGGCAATAAAAGCCACTAGGATGCAAGGGGTTACTGAGTGTTAGAGAATATGAGAAAAAAACTATTAAGGAGAGAGGACAATAAAAGAGCAAGAATTAAGAAAACAGAAGATAACGATTGACATTGCATTTAAATTTTTTGAAGATCAAAGGCAATAAAGCCACTAGGACGCAATATATAGAAAAACTTTTTACTGATTCAGTTAGAGAATTTTTGAAGACAGAAGGCATAACGATTGATGAGAAAAACTACTATTAAGGAGAAAGACAATAAAAAGAACAAAAATTAAGAAGACAGAAGATAACAAGAATTGACATTGCATTTAAATTTTTTGAAGATCAAAGGCAATAAAAAGCCACTTCTCTTTTTGAGTTACTGAGTGTTAGAGAATATGAAAAAAACTTTTATTAAGGAGAGAAGACAATAAAAGAACAAAATTAAGAAGACAGACGATAACAATTGACATTGCATTTAAATTTTTGAAGATCAAAGGCAATAAAGCCACTAGGTTTCAAGCGTTCATTCAGTGTTAGAGAATATGAGAAAAACTACTATTAAGGAGAGATGACAATAAAAGAACAAGAATTAAGAAGACAGACGATAACAATTGACATTGCATTTAAATTTGTGAAGATCAAAGGCAATATAGCCACTAGGATGCAAGGAGTTATTGAGTGTTAGAGATGTCACGGGTCCTTACCTATAACTACAGAATGAACTCTTCCTAACATTATGTATACTACGCCTCTCAAGAGAGAGGATCGAATCGAGTCAAGCCGATAGTAGTTCACTCCAAACCAGACTGACAGTCATACTAACACCTTCCACATCTTGTATTATTATTATTTCGTGTAATATACCTTCGTTATTTCTACTCTTGTGTTCATGTTGTTCTTCCTTGGACCATAACACATATAAAGTAGAAAAAGATGTTTGCAGATGCACCCTTATACTATTGTATCATTAACATAGATTTTCACACATCATCAAAGTATATTCTTAGGCAAGTTATTTATATAAAGTGGTAACAGAGCTTTAGATGTGCATCCAAATGCTATTCTAACATTAGCATAGATCTTCACATATGATCGGAGATTACTCTTAGGCTGATCATTTATATAAAGTAGAAAGAGAGATTTTGATGTGCACCCATATACTATAATATCATCAGCATAGATATTCACACATCATCGGCGTTTACTCTTAGACAGTTTGTTTATAAAATGCAGAAGGAGAGCTTTGGAGGCGCATCCCTCTACCGTTGTATCATCAGCATACATATACACAAATGATCGGACTATACGTTATATGGGTGTGTCATTGTAAAACGTAATCTGTATGACTTGAAAATTGTGTCACATGACTTGATGTTAAATAAATAACTAGTAATAATGCTGGTTTGCCGACGTTACGTACTTTGAAATAAATGTGAAGAAGAAACAAGTATTTATAATAAAACATATAATTATTATTTTGAAAAAAATTACCTAGTAACAAAAAATGAAACTAAGTGCACAAAAAGGAGGTATCTATACGTTAAGTTATTTCAATAAATATGAATCTCTCGAAGTAGACGATCTGTATGTTTTTTTTTTTTCAAATGACCAAAAACCTTTGAAAAAATAATATATTTAAAAAATACTAAAATTGGTATAAATTGTCAACCCAGGGCTACTATTATAGCAATGGAAAGGCCTTTTTTATGTGATATTTTTTAAGCGTTTCACCCCAAGCAAGGCAGGAAACCAAATATTTTTACAGAGAGTTGGAGCGAAGAGCAAATAGGATATGATAGAGGAAAGGATGAAGAGAAGGATATTTTCCAGATGATCAAGGCAACTGGAGACGTCGATTGACATTACATTTGAATAGTTGGGGATTATAGCTATCAGGGAAACAGAAAAAGGGGAGGGAGATCCACAAGTGAGAGGTGCGAAACATGAAGCTATTGGAGTAGAAGAGGCGGCTACATTTAACAGTTTCGACAGTGAAAGGGTGGGACTGAGATGCCAGCCTAGTTGAATGCTTAAATTCATGAAGATTAGGAACCAGCGAAAGCAGCTCATCGGAGCAGTTACCATGAAAGTATTTGTAGAAAAGACAGAGGGAGGCGACAGCACATCTGTGAGACCAGTTTGTATTTCCATTCTATAAAAAGTAAACATTTTCTTATTAATTTTATTGTATTTGATCTATGTAATATAGTAATAATAATTATTACAATAATTTGTATTGCAAATACAAATTAAAATATGTAATTAATAATAAAATTGATAATATTGTTACCTCATCATTTTGTATGATGAACTGCTTTTAAAAGGAACTCAATGGGTTTATAGGCAGTCTAGTAAGTTTAAAAAATGGCTATTGCGGTTTTTGGTGAGTATTTTGCCACCTATAGAAACTAAACTAAGTGCAGTGAAATAAAAATTCAAATTAATGATATTCATTTAATTGATTGATGAAAATCTAGAACCACCATAGTAAAATCTCAAATTTTTGACGTTCTTTACTGACATGAAAAAGTAGCATAAACTGTTGAATTTATGACTGAAATTTTTACCAAATTATAGTTTCATTTAAGTTTTCCTCATAAAAATTAAAAGACTGCTATTTAACTATATAACTTGGTAAAATTGCCACAGAAATTGACTGTTTTCCTTTCTCCAATTCATAAAACATTTTCTGATTTTTATTGAAGTATTTTATTTGAAGTATTACACAGTGAGGTTGGCAGATTGTGCCTCCCAATAACAGGTTTGGTAGAGCATGTTAACAGATGGTGTGAACATGCCAACTTTGCTGTGGAATACTTCAAATATCTGTTCTGACAATTTTCTGTCACAGACATGCAGTCCTGTAGTTAGAAGGTTGAGATTTCACATTGATTTTCAGTGTTCATAGAAGAATTGGTTGTCTTTTGACTCCACCAACTTCTTTGTTAGGAAATAATTATGCTTTTATGGGACTACCTTATTCCTCCAGCTGTTGCACAGTAAAAGGCCACAATTTTCCTCCCTTTAGATTGATCTTGGGCAAGTCACAGAGCCTGGAATCAGTTAGCATTTCCTTTTCTCTATTCTTTTTTAACTGTAGTGTGCCATGTCATTTTAGGACGGCCCTTTGGTCTTTTGCAGCCTTGACGTATCCAGTATGTATTACATGTGTAAGATTAGATTAAAAACCACTGACAAGTTTTATTTTTTTTCCTCTTGTTTTTATACCTTACTCCATTGTTTCTCTGTCACACAGCAAAAGGGGCCACAATTTTCCTCAACCTAGATTGACCTTGGGCAACTCAAAGAACCTGGAATCAGTTTGCATTCCTTTTTCTCTATTCTTTTTTAACTGTAGTATTAACCATGTTAACAGATGGTATGAACATGCCAGCTTTGCTGTGGAATACTTCAAATATGTGTTCTGACAAGTTTAGTCAGTTGTCACTTTGCAATTCCACTCTAAAAAATATGAAACCTTTTCTGATTAATTTCTTATTGCGTTTTATTTAATTAATATTGTATAATGTAAGTAGTAATAATTATTATAATAAATCTTATTGCAAATACAAATTAAAATATTTAGAATTAATAATAAATGGCGGAATAGGCAATGATTGCTCCCGTTACTCTTACGTAATAACTACTTATTTAAGACGTTGCATACTGAGAAAGACAATATTCGGTTGTCTTTGTGCATTTTGAAAGCAAGATGGAAACTTCTTGGACATATTTTGCAAATGGATCCAGAATACCCAGTTAACAAATCCATGGAGTTTTAGTTTGAAAAGACTGACTTCAAAAAGTTCAGAGGTCATCCAAAGCACCACCAAATCACAAAGGCTGAACCAGAGACATTCAAATAACAAGGCAGAAAAGATCCCATTTTTCTTTGGAAAAGTTTGCAATCAAGAAAAGATCAAAACAAATCCGCAAACAAGACAGAGAAGGCTGGCGATGACATTATTTCTGCTGATTGAATTACTTACCATTTCAATTCATTCATTTATGCTGATCCCTTTTCGGCACCATTTTAATAGCGTCTTCTTACATTATATATAATTTTATAAAAAAAGAAGAAGCAAAATCTACCCAACCGGAAGTCGCTGTTTAATGTTTTTATTAATTCTGTGAATGGAGGACAGAGAATTTTGGTAAAATATTGTCGAATGTTGCACTAAAGGTTAGAGAACATGATAATTCATGACCTCAAACCAGAAAAAGTTTTTTTTTTGATGATGATGATGATGATGATGATGATGATGATTTGCGATTTCGTTTCTGCTGTCATTACGAGTAATCACGACTGTCAAAAATGTCGATTTCTCCTGATTTCCCGCGGTTTATTTATTTATGCAGTTGTGCTCGCCTTGCATTTGACTGAATCAAAATGAAGGAACTGAGATCATCGCCTATCTATGAGATATTTTGAACGAAAGTGAAAACAAAACTGACCATCAATTAATAAAAAAGGGGTTGATTTAAACAGGAAACTTTCTTCTTGTCTGCGTGAAACAGATTGGATCATAAGACATGTAAATATTTTGTTAACAGAAGGAATTAAATCTTATCAATGAAGATATGCAACAAATCCACAGAGGAGAGAGAGAACGCTGGCAAAATATTGTTGAATACAATGTCACTGAAGATAAGGGAATATATTAATAATTTATGACCTTAATTCAAAACAGTTTTGATTTTTAATGAGGAGTTACCATGAATTTTGCTTCTAACATTTATACCTATTCTTGAAAATCACTCAGATAATTATTTTTCATTTTCTATATTTATTTTCATACTGATTTACCTTTTCTGTTGACTTTTATGCAGCATACTCATTTTTATTGTAAACGAATAAAAGTGGTATATTTTATTTGCAGTGATTTATTTGTATTAGTCATCATTTGGCACACAAGTATTTAATGTATTAATCAAGGAAGATCTGCAACGTATCCCCAAACTTTCAGAAGAAAGAGAAAGCTGACGATGGCATTACTTCTGGTTGAAATACTTACCATAAAAACAGTTCATTTATGCTGATCCCTTGATCGGCATCATTTTATATATAACTAGCAGTAGAGCCCGGCGTTGCCCGGGGATGTAACAGTAAGAGATAAATCAAGTATCGACCATCATAAAGACTGAAAAATAAAATTGACAAAGATTATTGTTTAATGTTGACAGACACGCATGTCTTAATTAGTTTTTTTTTTTTTCACCAATTGGTCAAACCCAAACTTAAACAAAAACATTGTTTTCAATCGTTATGTGTCTACCAATTGAATAGAATTTTATTATAAACAATTGTCTTGTAAATGGAATTTTTAAAGCATTCTGAATGTAAAAATAAAAAAAAAAAAAGTGTGCAAGACAATAAGAAACACTACCTGCCAAAAAAAAGTGAAGTTTTGTCGAAATCGGTTGAAAAATGTAGGAAATCCGATCCCATATATAAACGAGCACACACACACACAACCTGGGTTTTATAATAAGTATAACTCGATATGAGTTGTCCCCCTTTCATTCTCGCGATGCCTCTTAATCGTGTTTTCAAATTGATTTTGTGCAAAAACAATTGTGTTTTTCCAATTTTTGGCGCTGACAGAACCACCGCCAGGTAATTTTACGTAGTCCTGTGAAGTTTTGTTGAAATCGGTTGAAAAATGTAGGAATTCCGATCCAATATATAAAGGTACAGACACACACACACACACACAACATGGGTTTCATAAGTAAGATTGCATCTTCTTACATTATATATAATTTTATAAAAAGGGAGAAACAGCAATCTACCCAAGCGGAAGTCGCTTTTTAATATTTTATTAATTCTGTGAATGGACGAGAGAAATGGCTGGCACAATATTGTCGAATCAGTATACAATGTCACTGAAGATGAGAGAACATGGTAATAATTCATGCCCTCAATTCGAAACAATTTTAATGATGATGATGGTGATCATTGATATTAAAATTGATAACATTGTTACCTCATCATTTTGTATCATGATCTGCTTTTGAAAGGAACCTAACAAGTTTATGGGTGGCCTAGTGTGCATAAAACTAACTTTATTATTCGAAAGCGACAATTCAAAATACCAGCCAAATACAAGTAATATCGGTATAATGTGTTTCCAAATAGTCTTTCGTAGTTTGCTTACTGAGTTGATGAACGCCTCCTATCAACAACGGAAAGTCTTATTACTTAGAAGGAGGAGGAGAGATTTGGTGTAGGGAGCAAAATTCTAGTGAACATCATCTATGCTCTGAAGAAAATGTCAAGAAAATTTCTTGACGCAACGAACAAAGGGAACGCTGTTCTCGCTTGTCAAAACAGAAAACGTTTTTTGAAAAGACGCCCGCGATATATTTACGAAGTAGAATCCAAAGGTCAGGCCTCGTAAAGGACTTAGCGGACGTCGTTTGTGTCAGGGTTTGTTTGTACAGGTGCATACGCGCAAGGACGTACAGATGCACGCGTGCACATCAACATATATACACACACGCCTGTAAATAAATTAAGTCTTCTTTGACGATGGCATTGCAAGAAATTCCGAATAAAGATTAGGTGCTTTTTTTGTTGGTTAGTGTTACTGCTCTGTCTCGGTCTATTCTCCAGAGACATTGAGCACTCTGGGACATTATCTAAGGAGAGGCCTGTCTCTTAATGTCTGTTATTTTTTCTTTTTTCTTTTATATCTCCTTTCCTTTTTATGTCGGTTTTTGTTTTTGATTGGTTTCTCTTTTTATCCTTCAAGTAGCAGACTATATTGCTAGAGTTACATTTGGAAGCTTTGTCAATTTTTGGTTTGTATATATATATATATATATATATATATATATATATATATATATATATATATATATATCATCATCATCATCATCATCAAGGACTTATTTATAATAAAATGAATATTATAGTATACATTATTGTCCGAGACAAATTGTTGTTTTATCTGAATCAAAATTTTTTCTTTCAGTAGAAAGATTACATATAGTAAGGGTTTTTCCAAAAAAATCTTATAAAAAATTATAAGATCATATGAGAAATTATATAAAAAAATTAATCAAGCACCTTGTCTGTCATAAACTTAATGAAGCTTGCATAAAAGAGGATTGCTACTTGAATACACAATATATATATATATATATATATATATATATATATATATATGTGTGTGTGTGTGTGAAAAAAAATATAAATATATATAAATATATATATGTATAATTATTTATATATTATATGCATGGTACTTATTAGAAAGCGCTCAATATCAGAGATAGAGCTAACATATTTGGTTGGACTGATGTGTCTTTTGTCACCCTATATTTCAATATATTAGCGATCGTCAAAGACAAATGTCTAAAACTGAAACGATTTCTAAAAAGGGAAAAAACAACCAGGGTCACAAATATGTTTATCCAAATATATATATATATATATATATATATATATATATATATATATATATGAAACATTACATTCGTCTTCGAAGCACTTGATTTGCTAATGGTCAAATCAATTTCAATGAAGGAAAAAAGGTTTTAAAAAAAAAAAGAGCTAGGAACATGAACATCTGTCGAAAATAATTATACATTTACAGGTCCAAAGCCCAAAGAAAAAACCCCGATACGAGTAATCAACTAACTTAAAAGTATATATGGACAAAAGTAGAAATTATGGCCTATAATCATATATATATATATGCCAAATTTACCTACAAACATTTCACCTAAATGGATCGTCAGGAAAGCTTTCCTGACGATTCGCTTATATGAAAAAATTTTAAATTTTTCTCTTTTTATATTAAAAATATATATATATATATATATATATTTATTTGAGTTATATTTTTGTTTACCAGCAGTGACATGCTTCATGCTTAAACGCAGTCGCCAAACAAACAAATTTTCATTTTTTTCAACTATTTATATATACTGGTCACAATTTACACATATTATGGGTAAATCTATTGTATTATAACGGCCATTGAAATATCTTCCATGATATTTTTGGCATGATTTGCTTTTTGTTTTTACAATTATTTCCACTCTGTAGATCCTAGAATAATTTGAAATATAACCATTACCGAAAATGCAATAACTGTAGAAATAATAATGTACTACTGAGCAGTTTATATAAATAATCGAACCGAAGCACAACGCAAAAAGCCTGACGATTGCGTTTGAGCATGAAACAGACTGTCGCTGGTTGGTGTGGACCCCACTGTCCACTTTTATATTTACATACATTCTATCTCTGGTATATTAACCTATAAATAGAGCCAACCTTAAAAATATATTTTTCCATTCTAGAATGTTTTGCAATAAACGTGTCAGCGTCTGTCTATATTTCTGAGATAAGGGATTACACTATTTACATTATTCGGACTATTGTCCTCATCTTTGTCGCCATATTTATTACAACGTTTCGTTTTTTATATATATATATATATATATATATATATATATATATATATATATATATATATATATATATATATATATTATTTTATTGGATTGAGGAGTCGCATAGCTGAGTTCGAATCCAGGTCGAATCCATTACATTCACTTACGTGATAATGCCCTTGGGAAAGGTGTGAATCCTCTTCTTCTCCCTCCATCTATGTCAGACTGGGTTCTATAGCCTTGAGTGGCAACTGGTCTAGGAGAAGGACAACTCTGAATTCGCTTGTTCCAAAATTCGCTTGAAGACGAATCAGAACTAATGCTTTTAATTATATAATTAAATTTGAAATTTTTAGCTTCGGTTTTTGAAACATGGTGATTCATGTGTAGCGAGGAAACCATATTTTAAATAAGTTAATTTATAATGTATATATATATATATATATATATATATATATATATATATTTGTGTGTGTAGATTCTCACTTTGTTTATGCTTACTCTCTGTCTCGTCTTGTTCCTTCCGAGTGTATGAATTTCTGTCTGAATCGATTCAGACATAACTTGATACATTCTATACATAGCTTATATATGATTCAATATGGTTTCATACGCATGCTGTTACGAAAATTCATTTGGCCGTGTCGAATTAAAGCATTCGTCGAATTTTAACATTGGAGCTAGTCGTGTTTTCGTGATCAAAACATCATTGCCATGAACTCGGATCGTTCCAAGTAGACCACCAGAATACGTAAATACGAACAGACTGAGATTATAACTCTACTTAGTGGGTGCTGAAAAGTTATCAGCACAACCATCCCACTTTCACATCAGCGTTTAAACAGATCTGGCATCTCGTCTACAGTCTTTTTCTCACAGACTTGCTATGGCTTCCCTCTGTCTTTTCTACAAATATTTTCATGGCAACTGCTCTGATGAGCTACTTTTACTGGTACCCAAACTGCATGAATTTAAGCGTGCTACTAGGTTGGCATCTCGGTCCCACCCTTTAACTATCGAAACAGTTAAATGTAGCTGTCTCTTCTACTCCAACAGCTTCTTATCTTGCACTTCCCGATAGTGGAACTCTCTTCCTTTTACTCGCTTCCCTGATTGCTATAATCTTCAAATATTCAAATGTAATGTCAATAGACATCTTCTGATAACTTTATCTTGATCTCCGTCTTTATTCAATTATTGATGTCATTTTCTTACGATGCAGGTTAACAATTCCAAATTATTTAAATATGGCGGTGTTTTGTGAACGCATAGGACGTTGACGATTATGGCTCTCCACAAGTTCCTGTTCTTTGTAGCTCTCGATAACTAAACTGGCCATTGGTCTCGAAAAGGACCTCCAATCTGTGGTTGACTGGAACAGGCTGCTTTTTCTACAAATAGTTTCATAGCAGCTGCATGAATTTAAGCGGGAGAAACAGTTAAATGTAGCCGCCTCTTCTACTCCAACAGCTTCTTATCTTGCACTTCCCAACAGTGGAACTCCCTTCCTCTTACTTGCTTCCCGGATGGCTATAATCTTCAAATATTCAAATGTAATGTCAATCGACATCTTCTGATGATTTTATCTTGATCTCTGTCTTTCTCTTTATCCTTTCCTCAAACACCCTTCTTTACTCTTGCTCTCACTATAACCTTCTGCGTGCTAATGGAACACCCTTGGGGTGATATGCTTAAAAAAATGAAGATAAATATCAGACGCGTGTCGGACCGAGTAGCTTTCAACATCTATTCCTGTATCAGGCGAGCCGAGTTCAAATTCTGTTTGAGTTCGTTTGATTCATTTCTTGTTAATGCCCTTGAAGAAGGCATGAAAACATTTTTCCTCCATCTTGTTGGCTTCGTTTGTCTTGGGCGGCAGTCAGTCTAAAAGAAGGAAAAACACTGAATTTAAACTATGTTTTTGCAGTGTAGCTCACGTTTAAGCACACGTATTTGTCTATATTTCTTAGATGAGGTATTATGTACATTATTTACATTATTCGGACTATTGCGATTCTATAAACTAGAAGCGAATATATATATATTTTAATGCACCCGCAAAATTGTCCAAATCGTGCAACAGCAAAAATTGTGCAATTGTCGGATTAATCTTTGAATCCTTGTATCTTAGAAATGATTAAAGAAATCTTACTGGAATTCTCCGAAGTTTTTATAAAACTATTGGGCTTTATTTTGAGCAATAAGAATGTATAATTACTCTCCAAGCTTAACAGAAGTATTATGATGAAATCAGTCATAAATGAAAATAACATGGTCATCATTAAGTAATCATAGCTAAGTATCGGAAGCTCATGAAGGATTGAAATTAAGTTCATCTATATATATATATATCCTTATTGTATTGAGCACTTTATTTAGTTATTTTGCTGACTCGTATCGGGTTTTTTTTCTTTGGGCTTTGGACTTGCATGCTAGACGATTATTTTCGGTTAACGTACATGTTCTTGGTTCTTTCTTTTTATGCCTTTTTTCCCTTTGGTATTGGTTTGATTATTTGCAATTCAAGACACCGAAGGTTTTCCGGACGAGTATAATTTCTTATAATTATAAGATTACTACTACTACTACTACTACTAACACACACACACACACAAATATATATATATATATATATATATATATATATAATTTCAGGATCATTTTCCTAATTATTGAAGATGACCTTCGCCCCTCTTTTAACCTTTTAACTTTCTGTTCTGGAGTAACAATTTTCCTCACAGGTTTCACGTACGATTTCATTTACGAGTCTATTTTCACTGCTCTTTGAACTGTTATAGATGAAACTCCCCTCTCATGTACCAAACGTCTCATGGATTAAGTTGGATCTTTTCTAATTGATCTCTTTAGCTTTAAGTTAAAATGATGATCCCATTTGCTGATGTGACATCCTGATCCAGTTTTCGTCTCTACTGTTCCCGTTTTTTAAAATATTTTTAGATTGTAAGATTTCTTTTGAGATAATAACAATTTTAACGATACAAATCCTCTAAACTTTTAGACTGTAAGAGTCTTTGGAGATGATAACGGTTTTAGTAATGCAAGTCGTAAATAAATTAACCCATAGATAAATCCTTTAATATATATATATATATATATATATATATATATATATATATATATATATATATGATATATAAATTGAGAATATATATATATATATATATATATATGTATATTTAGGCAGTAATCCTTTTTTATGCATGTTTCATTAAAAACGACAGACAAGGTACTACGGTTAAGCTTTTTATTTAATTTTTCTTGTGTTCTGCATTTTATTTAATTTTTCTTGTGTTCTAACGAACATTATCAATGAGTTCAAATGCCGCTTAAGGAACTGTGTTACTGATCAAACCGAACTCATAAATAATTACATCGGTTACACGACAACATGCCTATCCAGACGTCTTACGTTACACCTATCTGATCACAGCCCCATTAGAACCCATTTAAACACACACACAAATTTAGCCGACTTCTTAGGAACATACTAGTAGAAAACACAAATATATTAATTGAATCCACCTGCAAAAAAAAAAGACTAAAAATAATGGAAGCTTTAATAATAAAAAAGAAAAAGCCAACTCTTAACAATATTAACTACGAACAAGGCCACAATGTGCTAACCGTATTCGGAAATTAAAAACATCCCTACCACACATTAAGACATACACATAACGCACACACTCAATTAAGCTGAAAAATTGAATCATCCTTGATAACGGCTAAATGTATAGCCGAAAGTGCTCGGAAATATAAAACATTTGGACAGTTCTTACACACCCGTTGTCCAGAAAAGAAAGCTCTTGTCAGAACATAAGAAAAATTAAATAAAAAGCTTAATCGTAGTACCTTGTCTGTCGTTTTTAATGAAACATGCATATATATATATATGCATGCATGCATATATATATATATATATATATATATATATATATATATATATATATATATATTATATTTTATTTAAAATATGATTCCAAATCGCGACATAAGAAGTCTCATGTTTCAAAACAAGAGCCGAAAACTTCAATATAATTATTTAAATTAAATTGAGTTAAAATAAGTTAAAATAAGCTCTATTCCATCTTCAAGCGAAATTTTTAAAAATTATAACTAAAATACTAAGGGACTTTGGATTATTTACCTAACCAGTTCCTTCATATTTTCTATATATTTTCACACACACACACACACATATATATATATATATATATATATATATATATATATATATATATATATATATGCATGTTTCATTAAAAACGACAGACAAGGTACTACAAATTTTATTTAATATATATATAACTGAAATAAATCCTAAAATGAGCCAGGAAAACCTACTGAATTTTTTTTACATATCTACAAGCTATCTTTATATTTTGAGACGATTTTATAGATATATATATATATATATATATATATATATATATATATATATATATGGATAGTTTCTTTTCAAACTGTCTTTTTCCAGGCGGAGACATTGTCTCTGTTTTGTATTTCCGGCGTGAGATTATTGCATTAAATGTTAGATGATACTTTAGTAATTTGGTTTAAAAGTGATTAACTCCTTGAGGAATGTTTTGGCATCGAGAGAAGATAAAGCCGAGGAGACGAAATAACAGATTTAATTGCGATAAAGTACGTCAATAATATGTACAGGTGACAATTTCCCAAAGTTCTTTGAAATGTTATAGACATATCCTTATTTTTATTCACCCGGGTACGTAGGTGTTATTTTCCCGTCGGTATAGTTACTCCTATAACTTGCTGGATATCCACCCTCACGTTTATTTCGTCGATCTGTCGTTCCCTGTATATTTTTTTTATTTTATTTTATATATATTTTTTACATCGAGGTTCACCTGTACAAGGCCCGAGGGCCACCCGAGGTAGAGGGTTACAGATTACGATGCATGGTTTATGCGAATAGGTGGTTTTGAGGAGCGTAGAATCATCTCTTAATTTATGTTGTTCCAAGGCCCAACCTGACCCTCGGTGGTAGCACCTGTTAGGGTCCCAGCTCCAAACAAAAACAAAATGAAAATAAAATTATAATTTTATAGTAAAAATACCAACAATATATTTTTATGCATAAAAATTACTATGAATACATATTTATTTTAAAATTGATCACTTCAGCATGTTTTAATGGTTAGTAAGCATGTCTCGCTAGATCAGTTACGACAGAGTAGTGAGTTCGATCCTCACTGGGTGCTCATACATTCGGCCTTGTGCCACATCTAAGCTACGCTTAGAAAAATCATTCTGAGCACTTCATCATGGTGTAATGGTTAGCAAGCTTGTCTCGCTAGATCATTTACAACTGAATAGTGAGTTAGATCCTCACTGGGTGCTCTATACATTCGGCCTTGTGCCACATCTAAGCTACGCTTAAAATAACATTCTGGGCACTTCGACGTGATGGTGTAATGGTTAATAAGTTTGTCTCCATAGATCAATTCCAACTAAGTAGTGAATTCGATCCTCACTGGGTGCCCCATAGTTTCAGTTTTGTGTCACATACAATATTTACGACTGAGTAGTAAATTCGTCCCTCACAGAGTGCCCCATACTTTCGGCTTTGTGCCACATCTAAGCTACGCTTAGAAAATCATTTGAGGCACTTCGACGTGATGTAATGGTTAACAAGCTTGCCTCGCTAGATTACTAACGAATAGTGAGTTCGATCCTCACTGGGTGCCCCATACTTTCGGGCCTAAACTACGCTTAGAAATTCATTTGAGGCACGTCGATATTGGGTAATGATTAGCAAGCTTGTCTCGCTTGATCAGTTGCGACTGAATAGTGAGTTCGATCCTCACTGGGTGCTCCATAATTTGGGCCTTGTACCACACCTGAGCTACGTTTAGAAAATCGCCATATTTATAGTAAAATTACCAACAATAATATTTTAAACCAGAATTACCAACAATACATTTTATAGCCAAAATAACACATGGCCCAGGGCATAAAGACGTTGTTCACTAGATCCAAAAAGTTCAATACCAGGTCACAGCCGTGATGAACTAAAAATCTTGGGGAGTTGCGTTAAAGGGAAATAACTGAGACATCCGGAAGAGGATGGCACTTGGAACTAAAACAACCTACCCCAGTGGGCGAAATAAAGGGTTCAGTTCGAAACTCCAATCACCTGAAGAAGGCTGAAGATTACAACTGCCGAAACGTTGTGAAAATAGCATTGAAGATGAGGATAAAGGTCCGAATAATGTAAATAATGCAAGTAATCATGATACCTCATCTCAGAGATATAGACAGATTATTCTAGCAGTAGTTCACTTTAATTTGAGAAAGCTTGGTTTTGGCACTGCCTGTCTTATCTGTGAATTCGTTGGTGGCAGAAGTAGTTTGCAACTGACTTCACCTATCTCCGCCACTCTCTGACTCTATTAACTCCTTCCTCACCACTTCGACGAGATGCGACACAAGGTCTTTTTTAGGTGGGGACCCGAGCGCGTACGCCCGGGACAAGGACAAAAAATGCCCGCAGCCCCCGCAACCGTCGGTTGCACTAGCATCGGTGCAAGCACCGAACCCTCGCTCTGGTGCAATGGGAGAGCGCGGCCTCGGGCAGCTGTTACCCAGGGCTGGGCACCTCTCAGTATAATTTTCCTCAGTTGCCCCTCTGTCCTTTGACAGAGAAGCCCCTGAGCCCAAAGAAAGAGACGCAACTGAGAGATGATGAGCCATGCGTTAGAAACTCCTCCAATGAGGGATTTATACGCCACTCTATGACTCACTGACTCTGACCTTGTTTTGGTCAGTTTATATAAAAATCGCGCACACAGCGGCTTTGATTTATTGCATGCTTGTCGATAAAATATTTATGGCCTTTCTTCTCTGAGGTTAAAGAGGTCCCACCTCTACTAACTTGTTAAAATCTCAATACCTGAGCTATATATTATATACTTCTAGCTGATATCACTTTTCAGGCTTAACTAATTTGCATATTGATTTTAAGAAGGTTGTTATAGTGGAACACCCCTATTCTATAGTTAATAGACGCTCCCACCTATAATAAGTAGTAGTAGTATGAGTAACGAGGGAGTCGTTCAGTGGGTCGGTCAGTCAGTCGATGCCGGTCGACCGTTAGTCGGATACTAAAAGTATTAGCGACCACAACTAGATTACTCTGCATTATACCTATTATATCAAGTTCCTAACGTTTTGTACGTCGAACCTATTTTAGGACCGACTTAGTACAAATACAAACCTCCACTGTGAATTCACTCCATAACAAAGGTATATTTCATTAATTAACTGTCCTTCATTACTATGCTTTTATTCGAGGATTGTTTTGAGTTTCATATAAAAAATAGTTCTGTTTAGGAATATTGTCTTATATACCGCAGAAAATCTTTTCAAATTTGCATTTTACTTGGTCTTCAACAAGTTGGCATCTATTTTTAAAACTTTCCTTAACTATAACAAGCCTGCCCCACATCCGACCATTTAATTTCTTCTATCTTTATAGTCATATTCTTTGAACAAAACGTCCACAACTCCTTCAACATTTCGTAAATAGTGAACGTTAATCCCATAGAAAAACAACTATTTTTTCTTAGAAAAATTACCAGATAACGAGCGGACGAAGCCTGCTAGTTGTCTAATAAAAGATGACTCTTTTTGGAATAAGCGAAAGCACTTGGATAAAATCTTCGTAACAATTCAAAGAATTTGGTTGCCTAATGATGTTTTAAAGAAACATTGCAAGAATACATTTTTGGAATTTGGGAAATTTTCTTCTTTTTTATGTACCATGTCAGTGTTCGTCCAGTGCTATCAAAGACAAAGACAGACATGATTAGAGCCATTTCATTGCCTCGACAAATGGTTAGAGATATTGTCCTACAATTTAACCCAGAGAATTCATGTGATGCATTACTTTAAACAGGTTTATCCTCCTCACGACTTTGCTCTTCAAATCTTGTTCTTCTTTAGGTGTGTTTCTAGTTTTCTTTCTGTGTCTGCTATCAACACCGTGTCATCCGTATATCTTATATATCTTAATGAATTCTACTTGCTTTATTTTTGGTCCAAATCTTCCAAGAATCTTGTAAAAATGTATCTATCTATATATAAAATTCTGTGACTTCCATCCGTCCGTCACACACTCTGAAAAAAGCCATACATTGCCGGATCGAAACCAGATTTTTGGAGAAGTGCAAAAAGAACTTTTATTACAGTTTTTTACTAGGTTGTAGCTTAATACAGTTAACCTAAGATATAAGAGAAACCGGACCTAAGAGAAACCCCGGATATAAGAGAAACCTGGTCCCAAATTAGAGCCTGTAAATGTATATAAATTAGATTAAACCCGGATATAAGAGATCTTTGCTCCGGTCCCGACAACTTATATATCCGGTTAACTGTATAATGTAAATGCATTGCTAATGAGGAAGAAAGGGATTGTCAAAGGTCAGGAATGAATGCCTGATAGAATAGGGCTATTATGTTATAATGTAAATGCATTGCTAATGATTTTACTATAGGAATGCATTGCAAATGAGGAAGAAAGGGATTGTCAGTGGTCAATGAATGAATGCAAGCATTACTGATAGAATAGGGCTATTATATGTATAATGTAAATGCATTGCTAATGATTTTACTATAAATATGCATTGCAAATGAGGAAGAAAGGGATTGTCAGTGGTCAGGAATGAATGCAAGCATTACTGATAGAATAGGGCTATTATATGTATAATGTAAATTGCATTGCTAATGATTTTACTATAGGAATGCATTGCAAATGAGGAAGAAAGGGATTGTCAGTGGTCAGGAATGAATGCAAGCATTACTGAGAGAATAGGGCTATTATATGTATAATGTAAATGCATTGCTAATGATTTTACTATAGGAATGTATTGCAAATGAGGAAGAAAGGGATTGTCAGTGGTCAGGAATGAATGCAAGCATTACTGAGAGAATAGGGCTATTATATGTATAATGTAAATGCATTGCTAATGATTTTACTATAGGAATGTATTGCAAATGAGGAAGAAAGGATTGTCAGTGGTCAGGAATGAATGCAAGCATTACTGAGAGAATAGGGCTATTATATGTATAATGTAAATGCATTGCTAATGATTTTACTATAGGAATGCATTGCAAATGAGGAAGAAAGGATTGTCAGTGGTCAGGAATGAATGCAAAAACATTACTGATAGAATAGGGGCTATTATATGTATAATGGAAATGCATTGCTAATGATTTTACTATAGGAATGCATTGCAAATGAGGAAGAAAGGGATTGTCAGTGGTCAGGAATGAATGCAAGCATTACTGATAGAATAGGGAAATTATTGTATAATGTAATGCATTGCTAATGATTTTACTATAGGAATGCATTGCAAATGAGGAAGAAAGGGATTGTCAGTGGTCAGGAATGAATGCAAGCATTACTGATAGAATAGGGCTATTATATGTATAATGTAAATGCATTGCTAATGATTTTACTATAGGAATGCATTGCAAATGAGGAAGAAAGGGATTGTCAGTGGTCAGGAATGAATGCAAGCATTACTGATAGAATAGGGGAATATTATATGTATAATGTAAATGCATTGCTAATGATTTTACTATAGGAATGCATTGCAAATGAGGAAGAAAGGGATTGTCAGTGGTCAGGAATGAATGCAAGCATTACTGATAGAATAGGGCTATTATATGTATAATGTAAATGCATTGCTAATGATTTTACTATAGGAATGCATTGCAAATGAGGAAGAAAAAGGGATTGTCAGTGGTCAGGAATGAATGCAAGCATTACTGATAGAATAGGGCTATTATATGTATAATGTAAAATGCATTGCTAATGATTTTACTATAGGAATGCATTGCAAATGAGGAAGAAAATGGATTGTCAGTGGTCAATGCAAGCATTACTGATAGAATAATTATATGTATAATGTAAAATGGAAATGATTTTACTATAGGAATGCATTGCAAATGAGGAAGAAAGGATTGTCAGTGGTCAGGAATGAATGCAAGCATTACTGATAGAATAGGGCTATTATATGTATAATGTAAATGCATTGCTAATGATTTTACTATAGGAATGCATTGCAAATGAGGAAGAAAGGGATTATCAGTGGTCAGGAATGAATGCAAGCATTACTGATAGAATAGGGCTATTATATGTATAATGTAAATGCATTGCTAATGATTTTACTATAGGAATGCATTGCAAATGAGGAAGAAAGGGATTGTCAGTGGTCAGGAATGAATACAAGCATTACTGATAGAATAGGGTAAATATTTTTATATAGGAATGCATTGCAAATGAGGAAGAAAGGGATTGTCAGTGGTCAGGAATGAATACAAGCATTACTGATAGAATAGGGCTATATTATGTATAATGTAAATGCATTGCTAATGATTTTACTATAGGAATGCATTGCAAATGAGGAAGAAAGGGATTGTCAGTGGTCAGGAATGAATGCAAGCATTACTGATAGAATAGGGCTATTATATGTATAATGTAAATGCATTGCTAATGATTTTACTATAGGAATGCATTGCAAATGAGGAAGAAAGGGATTGTCAGTGGTCAGGAATGAATGCAAGCATTACTGATAGAATAGGGCTATTATATGTATAATGTAAATGCATTGCTAATGATTTTACTATAGGAATGCATTGCAAATGAGGAAGAAAGGGATTGTCAGTGGTCAGGAATGAATGCAAGCATTACTGATAGAATAGGGCTATTATATGTATAATGTAAATGCATTGCTAATGATTTTACTATAGGAATGCATTGCAAATGAGGAAGAAAGGGATTGTCAGTGGTCAGGAATGAATGCAAGCATTACTGATAGAATAGGGCTATTATATGTATAATGTAAATGCATTGCTAATGATTTTACTATAGGAATGCATTGCAAATGAGGAAGAAAGGGATTGTCAGTGGTCAGGAATGAATGCAAGCATTACTGATAGAATAGGGCTATTATATGTATAATGTAAATGCATTGCTAATGATTTTACTATAGGAATGCATTGCAAATGAGGAAGAAAGGGATTGTCAGTGGTCAGGAATGAATGCAAGCATTACTGATAGAATAGGGGTATTATATGTATAATGTAAATGCATTGCTAATGATTTTACTATAGGAATGCATTGCAAATGAGGAAGAAAGGGATTGTCAGTGGTCAGGAATGAATGCAAGCATTACTGATAGAATAGGGCTATTATATGTATAATGTAAATGCATTGCTAATGATTTTACTATAGGAATGCATTGCAAATGAGGAAGAAAGGGATTGTCAGTGGTCAGGAATGAATGCAAGCATTACTGATAGAATAGGGCTATTATATGTATAATGTAAATGCATTGCTAATGATTTTACTATAGGAATGCATTGCAAATGAGGAAGAAAGGGATTGTCAGTGGTCAGGAATGAATGCAAGCATTACTGATAGAATAGGGCTATTATATGTATAATGTAAATGCATTGCTAATGATTTTACTATAGGAATGCATTGCAAATGAGGAAGAAAGGGATTGTCAGTGGTCAGGAATGAATGCAAGCATTACTGATAGAATAGGGAAATTATATTATGTGTATAATAATGATTTTACTATAAAATGCATTGCAAATGAGGAAGATTTTGTCAGTGGTCATAGGAATTACTGATGTATAATGCAAATTGCTAATGATTTTAGAAAATGCATTGTCATGTGGTCAGGAATGAATGAATGCAAGCATTACTGATAGAATAGGGCTATTATATGTATAATGTAAATGCATTGCTAATGATTTTACTATAGGAATGCATTGCAAATGAGGAAGAAAGGGATTGTCAGTGGTCAGGAATGAATGCAAGCATTACTGATAGAATAGGGCTATTATATGTATAATGTAAATGCATTGCTAATGATTTTACTATAGGAATGCATTGCAAATGAGGAAGAAAGGGATTGTCAGTGGTCAGGAATGAATGCAAGCATTACTGATAGAATAGGGCTATTATATGTATAATGTAAATGCATTGCTAATGATTTTACTATAGGAATGCATTGCAAATGAGGAAGAAAGGGATTGTCAGTGGTCAGGAATGAATGCAAGCATTACTGATAGAATAGGGCTATTATATGTATAATGTAAATGCATTGCTAATGATTTTACTATAGGAATGCATTGCAAATGAGGAAGAAAGGGATTGTCAGTGGTCAGGAATGAATGCAAGCATTACTGATAGAATAGGGCTATTATATGTATAATGTAAATGCATTGCTAATGATTTTACTATAGGAATGCATTGCAAATGAGGAAGAAAGGGATTGTCAGTGGTCAGGAATGAATGCAAGCATTACTGATAGAATAGGGCTATTATATGTATAATGTAAATGCATTGCTAATGATTTTACTATAGGAATGCATTGCAAATGAGGAAGAAAGGGATTGTCAGTGGTCAGGAATGAATGCAAGCATTACTGATAGAATAGGGCTATTATATGTATAATGTAAATGCATTGCTAATGATTTTACTATAGGAATGCATTGCAAATGAGGAAGAAAGGGATTGTCAGTGGTCAGGAATGAATGCAAGCATTACTGATAGAATAGGGCTATTATATGTATAATGTAAATGCATTGCTAATGATTTTACTATAGGAATGCATTGCAAATGAGGAAGAAAGGGATTGTCAGTGGTCAGGAATGAATGCAAGCATTACTGATAGAATAGGGCTATTATATGTATAATGTAAATGCATTGCTAATGATTTTACTATAGGAATGCATTGCAAATGAGGAAGAAAGGGATTGTCAGTGGTCAGGAATGAATGCAAGCATTACTGATAGAATAGGGGTATTATATGTATAATGTAAATGCATTGCTAATGATTTTACTATAGGAATGCATTGCAAATGAGGAAGAAAGGGATTGTCAGTGGTCAGGAATGAATGCAAGCATTACTGATAGAATAGGGCTATTATATGTATAATGTAAATGCATTGCTAATGATTTTACTATAGGAATGCATTGCAAATGAGGAAGAAAGGGATTGTCAGTGGTCAGGAATGAATGCAAGCATTACTGATAGAATAGGGCTATTATATGTATAATGTAAATGCATTGCTAATGATTTTACTATAGGAATGCATTGCAAATGAGGAAGAAAGGGATTGTCAGTGGTCAGGAATGAATGCAAGCATTACTGATAGAATAGGGCTATTATATGTATAATGTAAATGCATTGCTAATGATTTTACTATAGGAATGCATTGCAAATGAGGAAGAAAGGGATTGTCAGTGGTCAGGAATGAATGCAAGCATTACTGATAGAATAGGGCTATTATATGTATAATGTAAATGCATTGCTAATGATTTTACTATAGGAATGCATTGCAAATGAGGAAGAAAGGGATTGTCAGTGGTCAGGAATGAATGCAAGCATTACTGATAGAATAGGGCTATTATATGTATAATGTAAATGCATTGCTAATGATTTTACTATAGGAATGCATTGCAAATGAGGAAGAAAGGGATTGTCAGTGGTCAGGAATGAATGCAAGCATTACTGATAGAATAGGGCTATTATATGTATAATGTAAATGCATTGCTAATGATTTTACTATAGGAATGCATTGCAAATGAGGAAGAAAGGGATTGTCAGTGGTCAGGAATGAATGCAAGCATTACTGATAGAATAGGGCTATTATATGTATAATGTAAATGCATTGCTAATGATTTTACTATAGGAATGCATTGCAAATGAGGAAGAAAGGGATTGTCAGTGGTCAGGAATGAATGCAAGCATTACTGATAGAATAGGGCTATTATATGTATAATGTAAATGCATTGCTAATGATTTTACTATAGGAATGCATTGCAAATGAGGAAGAAAGGGATTGTCAGTGGTCAGGAATGAATGCAAGCATTACTGATAGAATAGGGCTATTATATGTATAATGTAAATGCATTGCTAATGATTTTACTATAGGAATGCATTGCAAATGAGGAAGAAAGGGATTGTCAGTGGTCAGGAATGAATGCAAGCATTACTGATAGAATAGGGCTATTATATGTATAATGTAAATGCATTGCTAATGATTTTACTATAGGAATGCATTGCAAATGAGGAAGAAAGGGATTGTCAGTGGTCAGGAATGAATGCAAGCATTACTGATAGAATAGGGCTATTATATGTATAATGTAAATGCATTGCTAATGATTTTACTATAGGAATGCATTGCAAATGAGGAAGAAAGGGATTGTCAGTGGTCAGGAATGAATGCAAGCATTACTGATAGAATAGGGCTATTATATGTATAATGTAAATGCATTGCTAATGATTTTACTATAGGAATGCATTGCAAATGAGGAAGAAAGGGATTGGTGGTTGAATCATTACTGATAGAATGGTAATATTATATGAATAATGTAAATGCATTGCTAATGATTTTACTATAGGAATGCATTGCAAATGAGATAGAATAGGTGGTCAGGAATGAATGCAAGTTACTGATAGAATAGGGCTATTATATGTATAATGTAAATGCATTGCTAATGATTTTACTATAGGAATGCATTGCAAATGAGGAAGAAAGGGATTGTCAGTTGTCAGGAATGAATGTAAGCATTACTGATAGAATAGGGCTATTATATGTATAATGTAAATGCATTTGTAATGATTTTACTATAGGAATGCATTGCAAATGAGGAAGAAAGGGATTGTCAGTGGTCAGGAATGAATGCAAGCATTACTGATAGAATAGGGCTATTATATGTATAATGTAAATGCATTGCTAATGATTTTACTATAGGAATGCATTGCAAATGAGGAAGAAAGGGATTGTCAGTGGTCAGGAATGAATGCAAGCATTACTGATAGAATAGGGCTATTATATGTATAATGGAAATGCATTGCTAATGATTTTACTATAGGAATGCATTGCAAATGAGGAAGAAAAGGGATTGTCAGTGGTCAGGAATGAATGCAAGCATTACTGATAGAATAGGGCTATTATGTATGTATAATGTAAATGCATTTTAATGATTTTACTATAGGAATGCATTGCAAATGAGGAAGAAAGGGATTGTCAGTGGTCAGGAATGAATGCAAGCATTACTGATAGAATAGGGCTATTATATGTATAATGGAAATATAATGATTTTTACTATAGGAATGCATTGCAAATGAGGAAGAAAGGGATTGTCAGTGGTCAGGAATGAATGCAAGCATTACTGATAGAATAGGGCTATTATATGTATAATGGAAATGGAATGATTTTACTATAGGAATGCATTGCAAATGAGGAAGAAAGGGATTGTCAGTGGTCAGGAATTAATGCAAGCATTACTGATAGAATAGGGCTATTATATGTATAATGGAAAATGCATTGAAATGATTTTACTATAGGAATGCATTGCAAATGAGGAAGAAAGGGATTGTCAGTGGTCAGGAATGAATGCAAGCATTACTGATAGAATAGGGCTATTATATGTATAATGTAAATGCATTGCTAATGATTTTACTATAGGAATGCAAAGATTTCAAAAACAGGAAGAAAAATTTGTCAGTGGTCAGGAAATGAATGCAAGCATTACTGATAGAATAGGCTATTAATATGTATAATGTAAATGCATTGCTAATGAATTTTACTATATAATGGAAATGCATTGCAAATGAGGAAAAATAAAAGGGATTGTCAAATGGTCAAAATTGTGCAAGCATTACTGGTCATTATATGTATAATGTAAATGCATTGCTAATGCACTATAGGAATGCATTGCAAATGAGGAAGAAAGGGATTGTCATAAAAATTCATGAATGCAAGCATTACTGATAGAATAGGGCTATTATATGTATAATGTAAATGCATTTGCTAATGATTTTACTATAGGAATGCATTGCAAATAAGGAAGAAAGGGATTGTCAGTAGTCAGGAATGAATGCAAGCATTACTGATAGAATAGGGCTATTATATGTACAGTGTAACCCGGATATAAGAGACCCGGATATAAGAGAAACCCGGTTATAAGAGAGATTTTCTATGGTCCCAAATTAGAGCCTGTGTTAATGTATATAAATTAGACCAAACCCGGATATAAGAGACTTCTTCTCCGGTCCCGACAACTCTCTTATATCCGGGTTACACTGTACAATACATTTTCATTCATTATTTTCGAAATTATTATATTTTATTATTTAACATACTCCTACTATTTTAAAAACAATTTAATGATTAAAATAACAAAGTATTTAGTAAAAATACATTGCTTTTTTGCATATCTTTTCTTAAAGAAAATATATGTAAATGTATTTGATATGTAAATATGTTTTTATACACAAAAATCCAGATTTCAGTTCACTCTGCATTTACGACAACTATGAACAAATCACAAGGCCAAATGCTTCAAAAACTTGAAATTTGGCTCCAGAAAGAAATATTTACGCATGGACTGTTGTATGTTGCATGCTCAAGAGTATGAAATCCTAAGAATTTATTCTTCGCTGTTAAAAAAAAAAAAAAAAAATTAGAATATATTGTTTAATACGAAGTCCTATAAAATTAAATTAAAGAAATTAAAGAAACACGAAGTCAGATTTTTGTCAAAGTATTTTTCCAAACAAATCAGCTTCAAATTTCATCGATTGGTTTGCGAAAATGAAAGAAACGTAAAGTTTGTAAATCTCTACAAAAAACGCGATAAATTCAGCAATACCAAATATTGGGAAGATTTCAAGAAATTTCTAGTAATCTAAAATTGTAGTGTAGTATTTTTTTGTTGGGATGAAGATTTACTATATTTTAAAAATAGATTTTAATAAAATAAATTTTTAATTAGTTAATTCATTTATTGGGCTTTCATTTTATTTATTTATTGTACATCAACGTGATAAGTGTTATACTGGAACACACCTATTCTATAGTTAAATATTAAATTATATACCTATAATAAGTAGTAGTAGTAGTAGTAATAATAACGAGTGAGTCGCTCAGTGAGTTAGTCAGTCGATGTCGGACGACTGTTAGTCGGATACTAAAGTATCAGCGACCACCATTAGATTTCTCTGCGTCATTAACTATTATATCAGTTTCCTAACGTTTTGTACGTCGAACCTATTTTAGAACCGACTTAGTGAAATACAAGCCTCAACTGTGTAAACTACTCTATAACAATAAGAAAATAATCTCCCGTTTTTAAAATTCTGATTTTATTTTTTTCTTGAAGACAACAACATGAAAAGACCACAAACCTCGTCTATAAGACGATATTTTGCGTCTTAAGAGGCTATTGATAAAATCTTTAAACGTTAAACTCGATACGTTATTATTTTTATTCTGTTCAGTCGGACTACTATCCTCGTTTTTTGTTTTTATTATCAGAACGTTTTAATCGTGGTGTCTTCCGATTTTTGCCAGGTGTCTGTCATTCCAGGTAACAGTTAAAATGCATCTGATTTTTTTCATCGCCATTTGAAAGCAGTTCCACACGTTATAGGTGCGAGAAAAGAATCTATTAGAATATAACTTACGGTTACATCTATTTCAACAGTAAAACGGTGGGACCTAATTGCCAATCTAGTAGTAAGGTTAAGTTCAAACGGTCGTGGTACCAAAGGATTAGAGCTCATTAGAACAAATGCTATGAAAATCTTTGTAGAAATGACAGAGGGTAGGCAAGCCACGCCGGTCAGAAAGCGGCTGAAGTCGAGATGCCAGGTCAGGACCGGCAACATTACAGATCCTTATCTGGATGTTTTTTTCCGAGAATCTCCAGGTATATATCCGGAACACGAGATCAGATATGGCAGCAGTATTTAACGCAGGGGAGAATGGTAGATTTCTAAGAGTGAAAATCGGATTTTGACGCGAAAAATTGTCTGGAACGGCACAGTGAACCAAATTTCCAACGGCAGGCCTAGCAGTTGATTCAATATAATCATTCCACTTCCTGTCACCATAAAACCTGAGACCAAGAAGACGCAATGGAGGTTAGCATCAGCCATAATGATAGAAGGCAGAAAGGATTCTCTCAGATGATTAAAAGAGAGCGGTTTCGATTTGAAGGGGTTAAAATTTACAAGCTGTCCCTTGCCCCAGTTAACAACTGACTGGAAATCATTTTCGAGAGTAGATGCCAGTTTTACATTGACGAACTTATAGAACTTACTATTAAAGCCAAAATTCATTTTGGATTGTAAGAATATTCCATTTACCAGTGAACATTAACCATTTTTTGGGAATAACAATACATTTTCCAGATACAAATCCTACTATTTAACCCATAGCAGGGGGAGGAAATGAATTCATACCTTTCACAATGGTATTTGTGCCCAAGTGGAAGTAACGAAATTGACTGGAATTTGAACTCGTCTCTTCGATTTCTCACTGCATGCAGCTATCTATTACACCACCCGCACACCCTCCACAATGGACGAAACATTGTGATAATCAAAACAAAGATGAAAACTGAACCACACACACAGACACATATATATATATATGTAGATATAGATATAGATAATATTAGTGGTCAATACACACACACACACACACACACACACATATATATATATATATATATATATATATATATATATATATATATATATAAGGAATAGAATCCAGGTAGAACTCAATGTTCAGGACAGAGTAAGATATAATATAAAAGGCTAAAAACACTAATATTCCATGTTTATAATTTATTACATTGGAATTGTAATCACGATCCAATTCATCAGCCCTACAAATTATATATATATATATATTGTTTCCCTGAAAGCTATAATCTCCAACTATTCAAATGTAATGTCAATCGACACCTCCAGTTACCTTGATCTACCCACTATCCTTCTCCTCTTCCTTTCTCCTATCACTCCTATCTGCTCTCGCTCCAAATCTTCCGCAACCCCATGCATCCTAGTGGCTTCACGTCTTGCTTGGGGCGTAATGAACAAAATATGTATATATATATATATATATATATATATATATATATATATATATATATATAACATAATCTAGTGCGTGTGTTACAAATAAGGGGACGTCAAAACTTAAGTAGGTACAGAAATTATAACTATATTCAGCTATCAGATAACAGAAGATATGACAGACTTCTGAAGGGAAAATGGATTAGCGAAAGTGGTCTCCCAGAAACTAAGTAAAGCAGAGCTTCCCAAAATGGTTTCCAAGGAACCCGGGGTTTCTGTAAAAGAGTGTCTGGTGTTCTGTGACAAAAGTTCAGAGTAATAAATGTTTAACATAACAGATTATCAAAGTTGGCAAATATTTTTAAAAGCAGATTTAAATTGTTCTCTAATATTGTGATATATCTTGTAATATTTTTCTATATCGTATATCAGTGAATGATAATTGCATCATTCTCCTGCTGAATTGAAAAGTAGTTATTGATTGTGATATCATCTGTGTACTATGACACCACATAAATCTGAAAGTTAATTTTCTCGCCATATTGGAAAAAGTTCTGGCTGTTAATTGACTCTCGTTGGCCTAGCTTTCATGTGTATACATTCTGGTTAAAAACGCAACAACCTATTTATGCGAAAGTGGTTTCTTGTATTACACTGACATAAAATCTAAATACCGAAGCAGACTTAATCCTGCTGCTGTCTCGTGAATCAAATTCTCACGTATAAAGTCAAACATTAAAAATATGAAACAAAAACATTGTTCTCATTGAATGTTCCAAAATGTTTTGAGTACGTATGAAATAAATTTCATGTTAACATTGTTCGTAATTCTGTTCCATGTGTTACTTGTGGGAAGTATGAAAATTAAAAAAAAAATCACATTTTTATTTAAAAAAATATATCACTATATATTATTTTTCAATTGCTTTTTGAACGTACTTGTATATATATAAAACAGTTGATGTCTGTGTGTCTGTCTGTGTGATACCTTTACACTCGTGATCCATCCAACGGATTTTGACCAAATTTGGCACATACATTGTACAATGTAAGAGATAGGCTCTTAGTGTAAAAAATCGATAATTTAAAAAAAAATCGATAAAGCCGATCAGAAATCGATAAATTCAACTTTTTCCTCTGATTTCGTTCAAAGTCGGTATGTAGGTTACTCACATCATAATGAGCTCAACGATACCTCATTTTTATTTCTATGCCATTGCGTTTAGCGAAAAACCGCGAAAATCGAAAAATCGATTTCAATACCAATCGATTTCAACACAAATTTTAAACAAAAAACTCCTTCGAATTTTCAAGCAATCTAATACAAAGTTCACTAAATTGTAGCTAACAATAAGTTGTTTAACAGTTATTTAACTTGATAATTGAGTCCACCCATATAGTGAAAACCCGCGTAAATAGCGAAAAATGGCGATTTTTACTGGTTTCTTATTTTTCGTTGACCTTTAAAGCGATTTTCATCAAATTTAACAATTGCTTTATAAATGTATCCTATTTTACATCCCTGCACTTACAAATTGAATTTCAAAAACTCGAAAATAATTGTAGTCTAAAGTGGGTTTTCATGTTGCCTATCTTACTCCTTCATGTCTTCGGCTAACTTCGATTGAATAAATACAGACGACTTTTGTTATATCAGTAACTGCATTAATTTAAAATGTTTTTTTTTTTAATGATAGTACTTTAAAGTAATTGAAGAAGATAGATGATACTCTTTTTTGATTCATTGTAATTGAACTCTTTTTCTGATCGACCAGCTGGGTATGTGGCTGTTAGTGTCCTATAATGTCCATATACTTTCAAGGATTTAGTACGGATGATATCAAAGAGTGGAGGTAAATTGGTTACATTTGGTTAAGAAACAAAATATTTTCAGTTTGTTTACCAGCTTCTGATCTCCGGTAATGCATACCAGATGATTTGAGAATGTTTCAATTTGAGCTTTCAATTTAAGTTTTCTGAGTTTATATCACTATCTAAACCGTTTAAAACAACTAGGAGAATGTATATAAAGTATAACTTCTTTTTAGTGTGGTTTAGTACTCTTGTTGATTTTAGCGTACCTTATATTTTAAGTCCATGTCATACGATCTAAACCATATAAAACAACTAGAGTGATGTGTAAAAGGTATATTTTCGTTTTAGCATTGATGCACTTGTTGATTTTAGCATACCTTATGTTTATCAATTCGATTGAATAAATACAGACTACTTCTGTTATATCAGTAAATGAATTAATTCAATACGTTTTTTAATAAATGTACTTTAAAGTAATTGAAGAAGATAGACTCTGTTACATCTAAACATGATGCTGTTTTTGCTCCATTTTAATTGAACGCTTTTTCTGATCGCCAGCTGGGTATGGCTGCTAGTAATATTTATGAAAGTATATGAAGATATTGATATTACGACCATATCAAAGAATTAGTATCTGGGGATCCCCCCACCCCGTCCAAATTTCTGAACCTAGAAGAGTTCCGTGTTTGAAAAAGTTTGGGAAACTCTGAAGAAGAGTATTAAGACAGGAAAATAATCAATAAATTGATAGCAGAATAGGGAGATGGGAGAGATAGTAAAGAGACAAACACATTAATCTTTTATTTAATAGTAGGGTAGACGGAGTTCTCTAGCCTTGGTTGGCAACCATTCTAAGAGAACAACGCTGAATTCAAAACCTAAAGATGAATGGGCCCCGTCAGACTCTCTAGGTACACACCATTGTGTTATGGCTGCAGTACATACGTTACCCCAACGATCCTTGTGGGTCACGGGGCTATCGCATCGTGTATTAATAAGGATGTTAACATCAATAATAATAATATGTAACTAACCCGGAATACAGAATTTGCAGAAAATATGATTAAACTGTTGACCATATTATCTCAGGATCTCCGGAATTGGCAAAAAATGAATATACCCACAGATATAACAAGGTAACGACATATGCGCACTGGAGGATATACAAGAAGCACAAAATCGAAACCACTGAGAGATGGTATGAGCACCAACCAGACACAGTTACACCAAATAACAATGTAACTATCCTCTGGGATATGCCAATTCAAACTGACAGGGAAATAAAAGCCAACAGACCTGATATTATCATAAAAGACAAGAAATTCAGGAAGTGTATGCTTATTGATATAGCAGTATCATCTGAGAGAAACACCTCCATGAAAATTATCGAGAAATTGTCTAAATACAAAGACCTGGAGATCGAGATTAACAGGATGTGAGGAATGAAAACTGAGACTGTACCAATAGTAATCGGAGCTCTGGGCATCGTAAGAAAAAGAATGGACAATTTTACTCACAGTGTCCCAGGTAGCATCGACATACAAGTTGCTCAGAAGATCGCCCTACTAGGAACATCCCATATACTGAGAAAAGTGTTATCAGTTAAATGACAATTCTCCTATAGGGCCTAAAGATCATAGTTTAGACCCGGCTCTAAAGGATACAAAGCAGGAAACATAACATAAACAAATAATAATAATAATAATAATGAATTATCGAGAAATTGTCCAAATACCAGGACCTGGAGATCGAGATTAACAGGATGTGGGGAATGAAGACTGAGACTGTACCAATAGTAATCGGAGCACTGGGCCTCGTGAGAAAAGCAATGGACAATTTTACGAACAGTGTCCCAGGTAACATCAACATACAGGTTGCCCAGAAGATCACCCTGCTAGGAATATCCCATATACTAAGAAAAGTTCCATCATTATTTTCTCTTCTCAAGCCCAGTAGTTGTTATCGCTCTTTCCAGTATTGATGGGAGTTTCCTTTCTAATCTTTTGTTTGAAGTAGTGTGGAATGTCAACATCTTGATTATATCAGTTACCCCAGCTATCCATTTGACTTGTTGTAGTCATCAAGTGATGTGGTTTCTTTTATTTGGCACAGTTCTTTGCTTGGGATTCTGTACTGCCAGTCCATAATGTTCAACGCAAAATGATCCTTGCTAAGACCCACAGGCTTTACTCGCTCAAAGCCTTTTTTCGCCATTGATCTTAGGTTGTGGTCGTATACAGCTGAGAGTTTAGATATTTCTGAACAGGTCTGCCACCAGCCATAACATCCATATGAAAGTTTTGATCTGTCAAGGCTATTTAAGAACATGACACGAATTTTCAGGTTGATGTTTTCGTTTTGCAGCATCTTGAGGTATTGGGCGAAACTAGCTTTGGAACAGCCTATTTCTTCTTCTTTTTTATTTTGCTAATTTGTTATAACTGATCCATACGTCGACATATCTAACGTGTTTAGAAATTGCTTATTCCACATCGCTAATTTTTATGATGAATTCAGGGGAGGTGTCATCACTGATTTCAGTCTAATTACAGACACAGAGGGTCCTCGACTTACGTCGGAGATCCATTCCTACGACGCGACGTAACCTGATTTTCGACGTAGGTCGGAACTCACCTACATAAGCAGCTACGAGATCGTCTTACACTTGGGAGTCTTAATAAAGAGCAAAAAGCCCCTCACCCCCCCCAAAGAAAAAAAGACACAAACGATAGCGAATGTAGCACAATCCAATATGGCGCACAGCCGGTGAAGAAACAACGATGTCTTCCTCATACAGCGCCGCGTGAAGACGTATTATGGAGATGATACCGTAACCACACACACACACACACACCACATATATAAAAAAAGGATTATACCCGACATATTTGTAATTTATTTGTCTAAACGTTATTTTATAAATATATATATATATATATTATAATCTACAGGCTTCTTTATCTATCTATCTTATAATCAACAGGCTTCTTCATCTATCTATATTTCTCAGTGTTCTTTATCTATCTATCTATCTATCTATCTATCTCAGTGTTCTTTATCTATCTATCTATCTATCTATCTATCTATTTCGCTCAGTGTTTTTTATCTGTCTACCTATCTATCGCAGTGTTCTTTATCTATCTATCTATCTATCTATCTATCTATCTATCTATCTAGAATTGGTAGAGATTTTTGTCGTGATTGCGTGACAAAAGTGATCTGCCCCTGATGACACCACTGAATAAATGTCATTGCCCCGTGCATCGCCAAATATCGCTACTTGCTGACAAGTGACTCACATTCAAAAGCATCCGCGAGTCTGTCTTACACTTGAGAGTCATAATGAAAGGCAAAAAGTCTCACAAAAAACCCCCCAAAAAACAAAACAAAAACAAAATGGCACAAGCAAGAGAATATAGCACAATCCAATATGGCGTACAGCCGGTGAAGAAACAACGCCCTCTTCCTCATACAGCGCTGCGTGAAGACGTATTATATTATGGGAGATGGTGTCGTAACCATGAAACGCTGTACATCGTGTACGACGTAAGCCGGAGCGTTTCTATAATAGTTTCTGTTTTGGAAAGGTTTTTCTTGGAACTGGTAAATGGACAAAAGTTAGAGTAACAAAAGACTGGAAGTTGTGGAGAGTCATGATTTCTCACGTTCTGAAATGGTAGATAAAAGAAGATAGCCATGTAAAAATGTATTCATATATATACAGACTTATTAAAAACTCCTATTTTAAATTCGAACATTTTATAAAGTCATAACAACCATAAATAAACCTTTGCTTTTAAAAATTCATTTTTGTTCTGCTCCATACTTGATATAAAGTGACCTCCCGGGGTCAAGTCTTCGACGATGTTCTCAGTTTGCGAACCACCATGCCTGATAGGCGGAATGGGCAAACCGTTTTCATCGTCCTTGACAAATTTCCTTGTCTCGATGTCAGAGAAATTCTAATAACGTTTTCTCCACACGATCTCGTTGTCTCTCGAAATGGAGACGAGAAACAGCAATAACTGGATATCATTAACCGAAAAGTTCTCATCAAATCTGTTCGATTCCAACTTTGTTCATGGAGAGTAATTATTTCTCCGTCCGTCTCTGGCTAGAGTGAATAAAGTACTCGTGAAGACAAGTTGACTGAAAATTTGACCCCCCAGCCGATTTGCCGAAACGTTATTTCGACAGTTGGAAACGAGACACAAACGTTGAGATTATCGTCTGAACGTGATTTCTAGGTTGTGATCTTTTGACACCTAATGTTGCGTCGAGCAGAACTATCGAACTTTAGATCACAATCAATATCAAAAGTCTCTCGAAAGGCGAGGTATAGTTTTAAAGAAGAGGCTTTGTTTTTCTTTTCACGTTGTCGTCTGCAAGAATGAAATTAGGCAAATGAATGACAAAGAAGAAGAAAAAAAATGTGTAACGCGTTCCGCCCTCGAGAAGGATTTAATCGGAGTTCATTTGTCTAACATTGTTCTGATATATATGCCAAGGAGGACGCGGTTTCGAATCCCGTCGGAGGGCACATATTTATTTCTTTATGTTTTCTCGAATATCCAGGCCGTTAGCCGATAATAAATATACTTTTTAAAATATAAAAAAAAAACAATCAAAAAAACATAGCGTCGACTCAAATATGGGTATCAACTAAAAATAACGTTTACATGATATAAATCTGTCGGATTAATAAATAGAAAACCATTGATTCTTTAGTAATTGCTTTGTTTACGTTTGGTTACGAAACTGAAGAGATACGAAATTTCGAGAAACTATGACGAGAATGATTTCACTTAAATGCATTATTCAGCCTTGCTTAACTGGCAATGTGGCTGAGACTGTAAAAGTACGTCGGATCTAACGACAGTCTTCCCTGCCAAGGAAGGCTCAGGGTCGAATCCTGACGAAGGGCGCATATTACTTTTTCTGCTTGAATATGGATATACACCAAATATAACGTTTAAGGTGGTAACAATAATATATATATGGTAAAAGGTAAGAAATACGTTGATATATAATCCAAGAGGATCCTAGTAATATAAAATATTAAAACTGACCCACAAAAAGAGTTCAATGAATATATTAATACAAAGCAATATAATTAATAAACAATAATATACCAAATCACCTCATATGGGGAATAGGCTATTTCGGTAGACAAAAATAGGCTATTTTCGGTAGACAAAAATATCGGTGTGGACTAAGTTCCTGTCTATACGGTTAGTGGAGGCGGGAAATAAAAGAAAGAAAAAACTCTCTCTCTGTATATATATATATATATAAGTTAAGAAACTTGGTAATCCGTATGGTCTGTTTTTTTAATATATATATATATATATATATATATATATATATATATATATATATATATATATATAAATTTTGAAGATGGCTTTTAAGCATGAAACAGACACTTGCCGCTGAGTGTTGACCTGGATACCCACTTTTATATTTACAAACATTCTATTGATATTGAGCACTTTAACCCATAAATATAGCGTACCTTAAAACTATATTCTATCATATATATATATATATATATATATAGTATGGTAAAAAATCTGTTATATACTCCAAGTGGATTCTTGTAATATGAAAATATTAGAACTGATAAAAAAAACCCCAAAACACCTCGATTTATTTTATTTATGCAGAGCAATAAGAATTAATAAAAAGGCATCCTTTCATCTCATATGGGGTTGAGGTATATGTGGGAAAAATGATTTGTTTGCTTATTATGCATATATATATATATATATATATATATATATATATATATATATGTGTGTGTGTGTGTGTGTGTGTGTGTGTGTGTGTGTGTGTGTGTAAAAGAATAAAATATAAATAAATATATATATATATGTAAATTATTTATATATTATATGAAATGATGGTATTGACGATCGCTAAAGATGTGAAACCCAGGGTCACAAACTCGCATCTATCCAACCAAATGTATATATATATATATATATATATATATATATATATATATATATATGTATGTGTGTATGTGTGTGTGTGTGTGTGTGTGTGTATTCTTCCAGGAGAAGAATGAAATTGAAACAGGTATTAAAATGTACAGGAAAAGGTGAAAGAATTTAAGTGATAATATGTAATTAATGTCAACTTGGAGAAGAGTGGACACAGGGCATGAAAGAAAAAGCGAACAAGAGGAGGGGAGAGAGATATAGATTACATTAGAGGAGACAAGGGGGGAAAGAGACAGGGAGAAAAGGCGAAAGAGAGATAGAGAAAGATGGGAAAGTGAGATAGAGAGAGAAGTGGAAAGAGAGACAGCAGCAGCAGCAAAGAATTAGAAGAAGAAGAAGAAGAAGAAGAAGAAGAAGAAGAAGAAGAAGATGATGAAGAAGAAGAAAGAGAAGGGGAGAGAACAAGAATTGGCAACCTTGAACATTGAAGAAAGACAAATAGTAGAAAAGACGTCAGTGGTTAATAAACGCCGTCAGTGCCATGTCTCTTTAAGACGTTGGCGATCATGGCTCCCCACAACTTCCTAACTTTTGTAACCGAAACACTCCTCTGTGGCTAAATCAATAACGCATGCCAGGCTATATGACGGTTCGTTATAGAATACAGGTTCGATTCCTGTCGGAGGACAAATATATTCTGTGAAAATTTCTCGGACATTCAGGCCGGTAAATGTCGTTAATACTGTTTATTATAAACAGAGCATTTACTTAAATATTTGTATCTATAAAAAGAATGTATAAACATAAAAAATGTCTTCAAATAATTGTCGGACTTTGTCCATTTCATAATATATATATATATATATATATATATATATATATATATATATATATATATTTACCTCGACAGTAGCACAACTTGGAGTTTCATGTCCAACGTATTCCTCAGGTGCTGAGCAACTGAAGATTGCGTTCTGTATGGAACACCGAATATGTTACGGGTGAGGAATATGTATATTTATTAATATATGCTTAAAATCTCTGTTATATTACATCGAGTACTATTTTTTAACACCAGCACTCAATGTGTTATATCTATCTATCTATCTATCTATCTATCTATCTATCTATCTATCTATGAATATGTCCATATCTATCTATCTATCTATCTATCTATCTATGAATATGTCTATATCTATCTATCTATCTATCTATCTATCTATCTATGAATATGTCCATATCTATCTATCTATCTATCTATCTATCTATCTATCTATCTATCTATCTATCTATCTATCTATCTACACACACACACACACACACATATATATATATATACAGTATTTTCATATTTGAGAGAAAAGTCATTTTTTCTTTTGATATGAGGAATTTCTTTGGAGACTGGCAAATTTCCGATTCAAAATTTCCTGCGGATGTAGCGTTTTTCTTCGACCTGCCTTTGTACCGCATCGTATTCCAAGAGGAAATACTGGTTTCTCTCAATCAAATTGCGACCTTCAACTCGCCGGAAGTAAAATAATGAAAGGCTTCTTTGTTTTTTACCAGGTAAAATGAAAATTCAATTTTTGATTTTTGCCATGTTTTAGTAGCCGTAAAGAATTTCACAGAAATTTGTCAAAATTACAAATTCAGTTAATCTTGCCCAGACTGAAATATTTCTCATGTCAATGACAAGAAGACTTATAAATAAACATTTCTTTCGTAATCTAGCGCTTGGATAGAAATCTTCCCTTGGTAATATTCCAAACAAGAAGAATATAACTAGCCCTATAAATAGTTCAAATGTTAGAATTGCAAAACAAGCTAAAATTCTGTATATGTTTAGTTGAGTCCTAATCTTTTTCTCTTTTAGTTCATTAACTTAATGCCACACACAAAAAAATAAAGTATTTAATTTATTTCTTTGTTTGGCATATCAATTCCTTATGGGTCATTTAATACCGAAATTAAATTTTCTTGTAATTTCTTTTACAAAAATGTATTATTGGCAATTTTTCTTTTACCAAAATATATTGCTGTTACTATCGACTTTTTATAAAAAACTAGCAGTAGAGCCCGGCGTTGCCCGAGGATGTGACAGTAAGAGATAGATCAAGTATCGACCATCATAAAGACTGAAAAATAAAATTGACAAAGATTATTGTTTAAGGTTGACGGACACGCAATGTCTTAATTAGTTTTTTTTTGTTTTGTTTTGTTTTTTTACGAATTGGTCAAACCCAAATTCAAACAAAAACATTGTTTTCAATCGTTATGAGTCTACCGATTGAATAGAATTTTATTATAAACAATTGTCTTATAAATGGAATTTTTAAAGCATTCTGAATGTAAAAATAAAGAAAAAAATGTGCAGGACAATAAGAAACACTACCTGCCAAAAAAAAAGTGAAGTTTTGTTGAAATCGGTTGAAAAATGTAGGAAATCCGATCCCATATATAAACGAACACAGACACACACACACAAACAACCTGGGTTTTATAATAAGTATAACTCGATATGAGTTGTCCCCCTTTCGTTCTCGACAGCGATGCCTCTTAATCGTGTTTTCAAATTGATTTCGTGCAAAAATAATTGTGCTTTTCCAATTTTTGACGCTGTCAGAATTTTATGTAGTCCTGTGAAGTTTTGTTGAAATCGGTCGAAAAATGTAGGAAATCCGATCCAATATATAAACGTACAGACACACACACAACCTGGGTTTTATAATAAGTATGATATATTGTCGGCACTATCGATTTTTATAAAAAATATATTGCTGGTACTGTCGATTTTTTATAAAAAATATATTGATGGTATTATCGATTTTTTATAAAAAATATATTGCTGTTACTATCGGTTTTTTTTATAAAAATATATTGCTGCCACTATAAATTTTTATAAAAAATATATTGCTGTTACTCTCGATTTTTTATAAAAAATATATTGCTGTTACTATTTAAATTTGTTTTAAACGAAAATGTATTGCTGGCATGTTTCTTACTATAAAAATGTATTTCTACACTTCTGACCCCAGTTTGGGGTTTAGCTATCTGCCCATAGCTGGAACCCCAACAGTTGCTACCACCCTGTGTCAGTGTGAACTTGTGAATAACTGCATTTAAGAGGGTGGTTCCAGTCTCCCACGCCCCTCAAAACCTCCCGATTAGAGACCTTGTTGTCAGATTTAGTTTATCGTCATACCGAGAAGGAGCCATTTTATATAGCTATACAGGGTGAGGCAAAAGTCGCCCAGAATAACGGTTAATGGATACATCGAAGAGATCCTACTGAGTGGACACTGAGTTCACAAGACATTACGTCCTTGGATTTTTTTCTATGATGCGATTTGAAATCAGAAATATCGAGGAACTTAAAGAAAGAATTAAATATGAATGCAGTAAAATGACAGAGGAAACTCTCCGACGTGTTAATGAAACATGGAGGCGCATAATTGAAATGTGTTTTGAGAAAGAAGAAGGACATTTTCAATATTACATATAAAAATTAAATAACTAGTAAATACAATTTTCATGTGTAATTATACTTTTGTGATGTCACCGAACACTCATTGCCACTCTTGTGATGCCAACGAATACTCGTTGTCACTTTCGAAAATGCTCGAGACTTTGTAATCGCAGATGCAACTATAGTAACGCCGTTGAACAATACTGGTGTCAGACGCCTTCGAATAACACTCGCACTAATAGTACTTGCTTGATAATACTCGCTCGAATAGTAACCACCAAATAGTAACAAGTATAGTTAATAGTTTAGAGAAAAGTGGTCAGTATAGTAATAGAGGATAGACTAGAAATAGCGATCCGGAAGTAATAGAGGATAGACTGGAAATGGCGATCACTTAGATACACGCTAACTCCTATATATGCATTTACTCTATGGTCACGTGGTCTACTTAATTCAATGACAGGATCGCCTGTGTTTACTCAGTGGCGGTCTATGTCAAACTCAAATGACGGCAACGACTCTTTATTTCTATATAACCTATAGTTATTATCTGTTGTCACTGATCAGGCAACACTTCGACACATTTTGAGTTAAAAAATTTCCACAGGTTTCGAGATAACGAAAATTTTCGACGAATTCTTGAAACTGGTTTTCTTTAGAGAAAGCTCTCCTTCATGAAAATCTTTCGATTTGTACTAACCGAAAAAGGATGAATAGCAGGACAGGCACTCTTGCCGCCCCATCAATGGGTGAATAGCAGGACAGGCATTCTTGCCGCCCCATCAATGGGTGAATAGCAGGACAGGCCTTCTTGCCGTCCCATCAATGGGTGAATAGCAGGACAGGCATTCTTGCCGCCCCATCAATGGGTGAATAGGAAGATAGGCATTCTTGCCGCCCCATAAATGGTGAATAGCAGGACAGGCATTCTTGCTACCCTATCAATGGGTGAATAGCAGGACAGGCATTCTTTCCGCCCCATCAATGGGTGAATAGCAGGACAGGCATTCTTGCCGCCCCATCAATGGGTGAATAGCAGGAGAGGCATTCTTGCCGCCCCATCATCAATATACGCATGGGTGAATAGCAGGACAGGCATTCTTGCCGCCCCATCAATGGGTGAATCGCAACACGCATTCTGAATCTGATGTGAATAGCAGAACATTCTTGCCGTCCCATCAATGGGTGAAAAGCAGGACAGGCATTCTTGCTGCCCCATCAATGGGTGAATAACAGGACAGGCATTCTTGCCGCCCCATCAATGGGTGAATAGCAGGTCAGGCATACTTGCCGCCCATCAATGGGTGAATAGCAGGACAGGCATTCTTGCCGCCCCATCAATGGGTGAATAACAGGACAGGCATTCTTGCCGCCCCATCAATGGGTGAATAGCAGGACAGGCATACTTGCCGCCCCATCAATGGGTGAATAGCAGGGCAGGCATTCTTGCTTCCCATCAATGGGTGAATAGCAGGTCAGGCATTCTTGCCGCCCCATCAATGGATGAATAGCAGGACAGGCATTCTTGCCGCCCCATCAATGGGTCAATAGCAGGACAGGCAACTAGTCTAGGAGAAGTAAAACTTTGAATTCAAATCACCTGCTGCCTTGCATGTCTTGCACTTAACTTCTGCGAGGAGGAACAGGATAACCTAAATATTCGCGATCTATCTATCTCAGTCTGTTCATATCTATCTATCTATCTATCTATCTATCCCATCTATCTATCTATCTCATCTATCTGTCTGTCTGTCTGTCTGTCTGATCTATCTATCTATCTATCTATCTATCTGTCTATCTGTCTGTCTGTCTGGGCACCTCGACGTGGTGTAATGGTTAGAAAGCTTGTCTTGCTAGATCAATTACGACTGAGTAGTGAGTTCGATCCTCACTGGTTGCCCCATACTTTCGGCCTTGTGCCACATCTAAGCCGGGCTTAGAAAATCACTATATTTATCTATCTATCTCACTCTGTCTATCTATCTATCCCAGTCTCTCTCTCTTTATTTATATATATATATATCATATGTTAGTATACTCCACTTAACTAAAACTTATGATTAGTAGTTAGGCTATTACAGTCATTATTACAATTGGTTCGTCAAAACGTAAGTTACTTAGAGTGAACATGTGGGTAGGTTAACGGTCAACTGCTTTGAAAAAAAGAATCGGCGATCCGTGTTCGAACACTGGCTGCGTTCGTTATATTCACTAAGCAATTGATTGATTCATTTTTTACCGCTCATCAACGTTTTGCACGTTATTTAAAGCTCCTTGGCCCCAACCAAACAATCACATTGTAAGTATTTTTATTTGGAGATAATAATAATAATAATTTATTGAAATAAGTCTTACTAATTAATCCATAGCAGGGGGTAGTCGATGTGTTTTATACTTTTCCAAGAGTATTTGCATGTAAGTGAATATAACGAACCAGATCTGAATTGGAACACGGCTCTCCGATTAACAATTCCGAGCCATTATCCATTACATCTTCCTCACATCCAAGGTTACAGCACCTGGTGTTCCTTAGCAGTCACCCATCTAGGTACTGACCAGGCTTGATGTTGCTTCAACTTCGGTGATCGTACGAGAACTGGTGTTTTAACTTGATTTTGGCATAAGCCCCAAATATCCTTAGGAATGTTATGTATTCACCTCGTCTCACCCGGTTATCTATTTAATAGTAGGGTGGACGGAGTTCTTTAGCCTTGATTGGTATCTGTTCTAGAAGAAGGACGACGCTAAATTCAAAAGCCGGCCTAAAGGTGGATGGGTTCTCTCAGGCTTTCTTGGCCGAGGTAAACCCCATGATGCTTTGAATGCAGTAAATATGGTACCCCAACGACTTGATGGGTTACGGAATTAATACATAATGAACTGATAAGAATGTTACCTCCAATAATAATAATAATAACAGGGGAACAAATTTTAATTTTTTTCTCTATTAAATTTGGTTGCTTTGAGGATGAATCTTTACTCGGTTTTCCTCTGTCAGGTCCTGATTTTGCTCCACACCACTCCTCTTACATCGTATTAATAAAAAGTTTTTTTTTCTTAAGACTCGTTAAGTCTTTTTGCAGTTACACATTATGCAACTAAGTTTTTATCTAGGTATTTGTACCTATTGTTATAGTATTGTTGAATTATGCATACTTTTATATGTAACACTAATAATATTATAATTCTGTCATTTTTAACCCTTTTTTTAATTAGTAAATTAAGATAAAATTCAATAAAATTATAGAATTTTCTAGCGTGTCCCGGTTTTCTGTAGAATATTCTAGAGGGACAACTAAAATATATAAAAGCTCGTTTCCGGAGTTAATCAGTCAGTCAGTTAATTATGTTTTGGGCATTAACATAATTTTGAATTGGCATATGATTTAGTGAGTAATTTTGTCATCGTGATTTAATAGTTGTTTTAATTAGACGTAATTTACATTGTGCCTACTCATCCGTGTTTCTAGTTTAATTTCATAGATTTTAAGTACCTATTTAATAAAAAAAGTTCCCATATAAACCAATGTGAGAATTTTTGACAGTCCACAAATAAGTACTTTATTTAAAGACAGCAATTTTCCTAATGTCATGAATGAACGCAAAGAATTTCCTGGTTCTCATTTGTGGACTTAATAGAAGATATCTTAAGCAATTATAGAATAATGACGAAGAAATAGTAAAAAGATTTAAGGAGCTACAAACAGTCAGGTTGCGATATGAGCGTAAAAATGCATTTTTAAAGTTGTAACAGGGAGAGAGAGAGAGAGAGAGAGAGAGAGAGAGAGAGAGAGAGAGAGAGTGGGAAACACACACACACACACACACGCGTATATCTTTTTTAGTGAAATTGGACAAGATTTGAATAGCGAAATTAAATCAGAGCATTTTTTGTTACTGATGGGGAAATCTGATCTAGGGCAGAAGTTGTACCCATTGAATCTGGGTCATCAGAAGACAATGGAAATGGTCGAAATAATTTTTATCGATTAAAAATTGAAATAGAGCTGAGTAAGCTAGAAGGAACTTTGGAATTCACATGATTTTGTTTGAAGCATCCAGAACCCCGTGATAATCGCGTGCGAAGTAGTCGGGCCGAGGGTCAGTTATAACCAGCCAGGTTTATCTATATAAACGCGTAGTTATGCTGGAAAAGACAGACGGGAGAAAATTGGAGCGTTGGAAGGATGAAACGCCACTATAACTTTAAGCCCCGCACAGAAATCTTTATCCCTCCATCGCAAGAGTCATATATCGTTCTGAGACAATTTAACAACAAGATAATCACATACACACACACACACTCTCTCTCTGTGTCTAGAATCTAGTGTATGAGTTTTTTTTTTTTACTTTTCTTTTCTGTAACCCGTTTCTCTTCTCTACTATTCTTTCCTGCTATATAAAAGATATTACCCATTCAACCATTGAATCGATGTTTGTCCGGCTTTCTGCAGATATTATTTTTTTTTTTTGCTGCATTCTAAATTTCTTAGCGCAGACTCCCCAGCCGTGTCTACATCTTCAGTCGACCGTGAATGGACGGACATCACTTCAACTTTCTGGATCAAACAAATCCCAACGTGGGTAGGAAGCAGGATTAAACCAGCGGACCGGCCGAATAATCTACAGATGCTCAGGGGACCTATGACCACTCTCTTAAGTTCGGTTAGGACCGAGTAGACACCTCAACCCCGAGAGTAAGACGCCGGAGGTTGAGAGGCCGGGGCGAAAGTGTTAGACAAGTTACGAACAAGGGGAGAGATTCTCCCAAGATATCAAAATTATGGAGGAACGATACCATGACCGCTGGGATTCCCAAGTGATGGCTGATTACTGCTGGAGTTTGAAAAGAAACCTGCCATCAAACTCAAATATGCTAGAAAGTCTTGTAAAAAAAATTGCCACAATGAAAACTTCATATCTGTTTTTCTTCTTTTATATTTTAAGCAATTTTTATCGTTATAATGTAATTTTGAGGAAGCCGATTGGAATAATGGATTGCGTCTCTGAGGAACGAGAGAGCCGAGTTCGAATTCCAATCGAATCCATTACATTCACTTGCGAATACTATTGGGAAAAGTATGAATACTATTCTTCTCCCCCCAGCTATGGGTAAATAGCAGAACAGACGGGGTTCTATAACCTTGCATGGCAACTTGTCTACAGCAGAAAGAAATGGCAACCTACTGCGGGAAAAAGGAGTAATGGATACCGGCTCGGATTGAAGAATCAGAGAGCCGAGTTCGAATTCCAGTCGAATCCATTACATTCACTTACGTGCTAATACCATTAGGAAAGGTATCAATCCTCTTCTTCTTTCCCCAGCTATGGGTAAAATAGCAGGACAGACTAAGATCTGCAGCCTTGGATGGCATCCGGTCTAGGAGAAAGTAATTCTGAATTCAAAACTGTATGTAGCCTATACAGCTAAAAAATCGTTGCCGATTTCAGCCTCGTTCTGGCATTTCCTACGATCGAGCTGGTATCAAATTTTAATGGATCCATGGAGAGGAAGATATGCTGCATGGGCAGCATCTTCTCCTCCATAGCATCCTGTCCAGGCTTGATTCTACCTTACAGATGGATTTATTTTTGCTTTGTTTTTTTGTCTCTTTCTTTTACCTTTAGTCATACTATTAGAAATGTGTTTATTTACTTATCTATTGGCATCCACACTTTTTATTTATTTATTCATTTATTTGCCTGTTTTATTCATTTATTTATATATTTATTTGCATATATGTATGTTCCTCTATATGGCTTTCATTTCATTTTACCTTATTTTATTTTAATTTATTACAGCATATTTTATTATTACTGATATCACCACTTTTAGTTAATATAGTAATATTAATAGTAATAAGATTAATAATAATTACTCTAATGATTCTCAGAAAAATTAGAGTTACCGCCCTTGATTTTCTAACATTACGTCCAGTTTACAGTTTACGTCTGCGTTTCTCCAAATTAGAATTTCTTATTTCCAACCTTATTTCCAATCTTAAATGTTGATCTGGGCCGAAATTCAAATTCAAAATTAAACTCCAATTCATTTAAATATTTTAACATACTTATTAACATATTTTCCCATATAAGGCTCTAAGATTTTACTTTATTTTTCTTATTTGAATTTAAATTATTTTATTTTCATTAATATGTATTATTATTTTTATTGCGTTTATTAGTACTTTTTTAAAACTTTTATTTTATATTATTACGGCATATTTTGTTTTTGATGTTATTAGTTTTATAAGTTAATGTCATTTGAAGATTTTGTTAGCTTGGTGGAGTAATGGATAGCGGCTCAGAGTGAGTCGGATCCATTACATTCATTTACGTGCTAATACCCTTTGGGAAAGGTATGAATCCTCTTCTTCTCTCCAAAGTTATATATAGCAGGACAGACCGGGTTCTATAGCATTGGATGGCAAATGGTCTACCGCAGAAAGAAATGGAAACCTACTGCGGGAATCTGAAAAAGGAGGCACGGTGTATAGCGGTTTGGATTGAGGAATCGGAGAGCTGAGTTCGAATTCGAGTTGAATCCATTACATTCACTTACGTGCTAATACCCATGGAAAAGGTAGTAATCCTCTACTTCAAAGTTTACGGATAAATAGTAGGACAGACAGGGTTCTATAGCCTTGGATGGCAACTGGTTTACCGCAGAAAGAAATGACAAGCTACTGCCGGAAAAAAATCTGCCGAGTCAGTCATATATCGAAAGATACATGATCGCCTAAGCGTATATCACAGATGACTGAATATTATTAATTACTCTTTTGATTTTCGGAGAAAAAATAGAGTTACCCTCCTTGATTCGGCCAACGTCACTTCCTGTTTCCTAAAGTTTTCAAAATCAGCGTCTCTCTGAATTAGAATTTAAATTTCTTATTTCCGACCTTATTTTCAAATTTAAATGCTAATCTGGGCCCAAATTCAAATTCAATTTTAAATTACAATTCATTTAAATATTTCAAGAACAATAATATTCCCCCGCAACAATAAAATATCGCGCGAGAACCACATAATTTTTTTAAAAAAACCGGTGTCAACCAAAAATAAAAATAATAATTCCACCACTTGAAAATTACTTCGGCATTAAAACACGGGGTTGTACAATTAATGTAAGATATTATGTATATTTTTTTTATATATATATATATATATATATATATATATATATATATATATATTATATATATTTCATATATATATATATATATATATATATATATATATATATATATATATATATTTATATCGTATATATATCATATATATATATATATATATATATATATATATATATATATATATATATATATAGAAAATTTTGAAAACAAACAAAAATCCATAAATTTAGTTAAAATGAAAGAATTGTCGACGTCAGACGTTTCGGTTTTAATAAACCATTTTCAAGACAAAATTCATTAAAATACAAATTCAGTTCAATATGACGAAAACGATGGACATAAAAAACAAGTCTTATCCAAGAGTAAAACAGATAACTGACAATTTTAAAAAAGATCAGCTTTCCGTTTAACGTGGTCACGCCGTAGTATATATATATCTCGAAGGGTAAAATATTTATGTATATAAGTAAAATATATTGTTTTTTTGAGCGATCGTATACAAATACATATAAATACTCTATATGTAAGAAAGATAAATGCTCAATGTAAAATAAGAGAGCTATTTAATGTATATATATATATATATATATATATATATATATATATATATATATATATATATAAATATATATATATATATATATATATATATACATATTTATATATTATATATATAAATTATATATATATACATATATATATTATATATAATATATTTATATATATATATTATATATATATATTTATATCGTATATATATATTATGTATATATAATATATTATATATATAATATATATATATTTGTATTCTTTGTATATATATATATATATATATATATATATATATAAGCAAATATATGGATATAGATCCGATTATGAAGAAAAATATACAGAAAAAACAAACAAAACTCTTAAATCCGACGTTGACTTTTATATTAACATTAATACAGCATAATTGCATATTAAGATATTTTGTTTGTTTTTCTGTATATTTTTTTCATATATCTATATCTATATATATATATATATATATATATATATATATATATATATATATATATATATATATATATATATAAAATAGGTCTGTTATTTTACATTGAGCATTGATCTTTCTTACACTTTAGAGTATTTATATGTATTCGTATACGATCGCTCGCTCGAATATATTTTTTACTTATATACTTTAATTTACTTATATTTACCCATTTAGTTTCGACGTATGAGGATTTGACCTTTAATCCCATTGATTCAGTTATGAATTTTGTGCGATAATCTGAAGAGGAACTTAAGACCCGCAAATGATTTGCAAAGGAGGCCGCACGTGGAGCAAGAGTGAGGATTCTGGGATGAAATCACTGTTAGATTGGCTGATGTTTTAGATCTTGCTCTTGCTTCTTGAAGACGATTCAGACTAGTAGATTGATAACCGCTGAGTCCACTAAAACACGTTGATCTCCATTCTACCGGCTCCAAGGCTAAGCGTTCGAGGGTGTTATTAGGTATATTGACAACTAAGAAGTTGCTCTTCAGCTTGTCTTTGTATCAAAGCCATGGGTGTCCTACATTGTTGTAGTCCTGACCTAACTGGCTCTACATTTCGATCTTGGGTATCCTGTCATCATACATTCTCAAAACATAACCAGTCCACCGCAACAGAGACTGTATGAGGAAAGTCTCGATTCCTCCAATATTACACCTCTTAAACAGGTCTACATTGGATGTCCTGTCTTTAGGGCTAACTCTACAGATGGCATGCAGACAGTTCATGGTGCCAACAGTAACGGTACCAACATTCGCACTCTGGCTTCAATATTCAAATTCTATTCAAGAGTCATCAAGAGAACGGTAAATAAGTTTAAAAAGAGGGAACAATAGAGAGAAAAAAACTGGGTGAGGAGGTCACAACAGGAAAAGGGATCTTCATTTTAACTTATAACTAAAGAGATCAATTAGAAAAATCAGACTCAAATCATAAGACGTTTGACATGACAGAGAGAAGTTTCAACTATGACAGTCCAAAGAGCAGTGAAAAAAGACTTGAAAATGTAATCGTACGTGAAAGCTGAGAGGCACCTTGTTACTCCAGGACAGAAAGTTAGAAGGTTAGAGAGGGCGAAGATCATCTTTAATAAATTGAAAAATCATCCTGGAATTATATATATATATATATACTTAATTTCAATTCTTCATGAGCTTCTGATCCTTAGCTATGTTTAATTAATGATGACCATGTCATTTTCGTTTATGATCAATTTCATCATGATTCTTCTGTTAAGCTTGGAGAGTAATTTTACATTCTTATTGCTCAAAGTAGAATTCAATAGAGTTATAAAGACATTGGATAATTCCAGTAAGATATCTTTAATCATTTCTAAGATACAACGGTTCAGAGTTTAATCTAACAATTGGACAATTTTACTATTACGCGATTTGGACAATTCTGCTGTTACACCCGGTACTACACACACACACACACACACATATATATATATATATATATACACACAAATGTAAAAGAACGATGAGTAAGATTTCTTTAAGTAAGATTTTTTTAAGCGTTTCACCCCAAGCAAGGCGGAAAGCCACTAGCACGCACGGGGTTACAGAGAGTTGGAACGAGACCAAATAGGAGTGATAGATGAAAGGATGAAGAGAAAGATAGGGGATAGATCAGGGCATCTGGAGACGTCGATTGGCGTTACATTTGAATAGTTGGAGATTATAGCTATCAGGGAAACAGGAAAAGGGGAGGGAGTTCCACAGACGAGAAGTGCGAGACATGAAGCTATTGGAGTAGAAGAGATGGCTACATTTAACAGTTTCGACAGTGAAAGGGTGAGGGCGAGATGCCAGCCTAGTAGAACGCTTAAATTCATGAAGTCTTGGAACCCGCGAAAGCAGCTCATCGGAGCAGTTACCGTGAAAGTATTTGTAAAAAAAGACAGAGGGAAGCGACGGCACGTCTGTGAGAGAGCGACTGCAGATGAGATGTCAGATCAGGGCCAATTACATTGCATATCCGTCTCTGGATCTTATCAAGGATCTTGAGAAAAACAGAAGGGGCTCCAGACCATATATGGCAGCAATACACCATGCAAGAGCGAATGGTTGATTTTTAGATTTGAAGGATCAACTCCGGCGAGAAACATTTCCTGGCGTGGTACAGGGAGCCGACTTTCCTCGCGGTGGACGAAGCTATTGACTCAATATATTTGTTCCATCTCAGGTCAGAAGTTAATGTGAGACCGAGATATTTAATATTCTCCTTCATATTTAATGTTGTGATGAAGCTTAAATGAAAATCGAAACGTTAAATTATAAACGTTTCCTATTTGTTCCTTATCCTATCTTTCTGTTGGAATCTAATCCATATTTGATCTCAATTCATTGTACATTGTACATGTGAATGTAGATAGGATTGATGACGACTCGAAGAGAGCAACGCCAAGGTCATGGAGGAAGGCGAATCAACGTTTTAAAATATTATTGGTTGAACCTCTTCTTTAAAATCTGTCAGTATTTCAGTCAGTTATGTGCTATGAGGATACACCCTTAGGCGACCATGTATCTTTCAAACTTGACTGACGAGGCAGATTTTTTCCCGCAGTAGGTTGCCATTTATTTGCTTTGTACTACTCATTTTAATATTTTAGGCGTTCAGTTCAGAAATTCAGGAGTTCGATTCTCAATTTCTTTCTGCGGTAGACCAGTTTACATCCAAAGCTATAGAATCTGGTCTGTCCGGCCATTTACCCATAGCTAGGGGGATTTTGACTCAATGTATTTGTTCCATCTCAGGTCAGCAGTCAATATGAGACCGAGTAGACTCCAAGAGGACGACTCTTTCTTCGCAGTCTTCATGATTATCAGTCATAGCAGTAGAGCCCGGCGTTGCCCGGGGGTGTAACAGTAAGAGATAGATCAAGTATCGATCATCATAAAGACTGAAAAATAAAATTGACAAAGATTATTGTTTAAGGTTGATAGACGTGCATGTCTTAATTAGTTGTTTTTTTTAAGAATTGGTCAAACCCAAACTCAAACAAAAACATTGTTTTCAATCGTTATGAGTCTACCGATTGAATAGAATTTTATTATAAACAATTGTCTTGTAAATGGGATTTTTAAAGCATTCTGAATGTAAAAATAAAGAAAAAAGTGTGCAAGACAATAAGAAACACTACCTGCCAAAAAAAAATGTGAAGTTTTGTTGAAATCGGTTGAAAAATGTAGGAAATCCGATCCCATATATAAACGAACACACACACACACACATACACACACACACACACACACACACACAAACAAACAACCTGGGTTTTATAATAAGTATAACTCGATATGAGTTGTTCCCCTTTCATTCTCGCGATTAATCGTGTTTTCAAATTGATTTTGTGTAAAAACAATTGTGTTTTTCCAATTTTTGGCGCTTTCAGAACCACCGCAACGTAATTTTACGTAGTCCTGTGAAGTTTTGTCGAAATCGGTTGAAAAATATAGGAAATCCGATCCAATATATAAACGTACAGATACACACCCACACGCACGCACACACACACGCACACATGCACACACACACACACACAACCTGCGTTTTTATAATAAGTATGATTCCTGGTGGCTATGGAATCCTGTGGTATCCTATGTCTTCAGGTATTTGAAAGATGTAGGTTTTTCAAAGGCCAACTCAATGTCCATATTATGAGATGGAACCGCCATAAAGATGCTTTTTCTTAGAGGGATATATTCAGGATGCTAATAACCTGCATAGCAATTAAAACAAATATCTGTGACCTGACCTCAATATTAAGAATATTCTGGTGCAGAAGATCTTGCATTCTCCAGTTTAATACTCTGTCGCCCGTATTAATATATGGCGCTGAAAGGCGTATAATATACATCAACTGACAATTCTTATTTTCTATTTTGCTCCCCACGGACTCCATAGTCCTGAAATATCCCAAACATCGTTCTAAAGTTCCATACCTGGCGAAGGTAATTTGGACAGAAATATAGATTGCTGTTTTATTTGCTGACTCGGACTGTTCCCGTGTGTCGGGAAAGCAATCACGTATAGGACGAGATCTCGTCAGCACTAAAAGGTCATCACGTGAGACTAGCGTTCAACGTACAAGTTTGTTTGTTTTTTTACTTTCCATTTTGTTAAAAATAATTTTCCCGACATTATCTTGACGTTTGTGTCGACAAGAAAAAAAAAAAAAAACAAAACAAAAAAAAACTTCATCGCCATTTGTCTTCCCCCAGCTGTCATTTTTTGTTCGTTTTTATTTCTTCTTCAAAAGTGTGAATATATTGCCTTCCTGGGCTGTTCCAAGACTTGCACAGTCGCACGCTTCTCTCCGCCGCTAGCGTTCGATTCTAGGTAAGAGCCAGGGTTTTTAATTTTATCTTTAAAAGGCAACCAAGTCTTAGCCACTTGAAAAACTTGAAGCAGCACAATCTTTCTAACCCTCTTGCCTCCAATTTAGCCTTGTGTCGAACTAAGTTTTATTGAATAAATCATTAGAATATATAATCTTGTCATAAAATGCATCCACTCATGGCTTAAGGCCATATCACGATGAAACACCGTTTCCCGTAATGATCACCGGTTAAGCAACGTTATGGCTGGTCAGTGTTTAGATTGGTGGTCAATTGAGAATACTAGGTTCTATATGCTTAGAATCGATGTTAGAAACGGCTTACGGGCATATAACATTGAAACACAGGTTCTCGTACGATCACCGAAGTTAAGCAACGTTGAGCCTGGTCAGTACATTGATGGGTAACCGCTTCGGAATACCAGGTGCTGTGAGTTTTGAGGTGCCGGAGAGTAATCTTACAGCCACATCATGTTAGAACACAGATTGCCGTACGATGACTGAAGTTAAGCGACGTCGAGTTTGGTCAGTACCTGGATGGGTAACCGCTTCGGAATACCAGGTGCTGTGCGTTTTGATGTGCGGGAGAGTAATCTTACAGCCACATCATGTTAGAACACCGATTGCCGTACGATCACCGAAGTTAAGTAACGTCCAACCTGGTCAGTACCTGGGTGGGTAACCGCTTCGGAATACCAGGTGCTGTGAGTTTTGATATGCGGGAGAATAATGGCTTACAGCCACATCATGTTAGGACATCGATTGCTGTATGATCACCGAAGTTAAGCAACGTCGAGCCTGAACAATAGCTAGATGGGTTACAGCTGGAGAATACCAGGTGCTGTTATCTGTCAGTATTATAATGGCTCGGAATTCTTAAACGGAGAGCGCAGTTCTAGTTCCCGTTGGGTTCGTTTTATTTATTTACGCACGAATACCATTGGGAAAAGTATGATTTCGCCCCAACTATGGGTTAATTACCAAAACCTGTATCATTAAATTATTATTACCGTCTCTCCAAATCTTCCGATCAAAAATATTTTCTGGCTTTAAATAACCAGCAAACGGTTGATAAGCGGTAGAAAACATATCAGTCAAAGCAATACAAAGGCACCTCTGAATATATATATATATATATATATATATATATATATATATATATATATATATATATATATAATGTGAGGCCCAAAGTTGGGGCCACAGAAGTAAAACACGGAACAGGGATTAGATGTAAGAAAGATATATTAACAACAGGTTACAGAGATAGTGTAAGCGGAGCTTACTATAAGTTAGTGTCCAACACTGGTAGTCGTACTAGACTCTCACTGTCTCTCTGTGTCACTCTCTGGAGTGCGATGTCGCCTACTTAATATAGGCCTGGAAGAGTCTATTGTGTAGGTAGTTCCGGTCTCACAATACCCACCTTCCAAAGAGTTTTCTTTTTGAAAAGGAGAGAAAAAATAAATCTGTTAATACTTTTTCCTCTTGGGATTTACGTCGAGCGGTTGAGTAAATTTCCTTTTCCTTCCTGAGCGTTGCACTTCAGGAGAGACTTGGGGCATGTCGAGATCGAACTAGAGATCTTGATGCGTGAGCCACAGCTTTTCGCGAACCATCTGGCAGTTTATGTAAAATGCAAGCACCAATACCGTACGAGCTTGCATCTCTTGCGACTATGATGTCGAGACTAGGGTGAGGGAGAGGTCTGAAGTAAAAGTTTTCTTGATCTTCTCGAATGCGTCTTGGCATTCCGGGGTCCATGACCATGGTTTGTCCTTTTTAAAAAGTTGGTTGAGAGGCTCTCTCAAATTTTGCATGTTCTTAATGAACCCTTGGTAAAAATTAGCTAGGCCGCGGAAGCTTTGTAACGCTTGAACGTTATCTGGGGCCGGCATGTTTCTGATCGCGTTGGCTCGTATTTGATTGGACTTCTTTTTTACGTAGACCGTAGGTGCTGCTGCAATCTGTTTTTGACAGAATACCTGCTTGTTCGAGTCTATCTGACTCTTTGTTGATTTGCTCTAGAGCAGCGAAAGGGACATTCCGTTTCTTTTTGAATACCGGTTGTGCACCGTCCTTCACCTTGAACTTAGCTTTCATTTTAGTACATTTCCCAAGGCCACCAGAAAAAACCTGGGGAAATTGTTGTTTGAGTTCCTTTTTTAGATTTACCAAATTTGACGTTGTACTTTGTACCTTGCGACAAAATGTACTCATTGGGCAATCCCAAAGATTGAATTTTTTCTATCCAATCTGTTCCAAATAAGTTAACTGAAGTTTTCAATACATAGGCTTTGAGCTTTTTGGTAACTCCATTTAGTGTTACTGTAAGTATTACCTCACCTAAAATGTTAATCTTTTCGCCAGATACGGATTTTGCTGTTTTATCAGTTTTTAATAAGGTCGGCTTGTTCAATTTTCGCCAAGTACGCCAGTTAATGGTTGAAATATCAGAACCCGAGTCAAGCTGGAATTTAATGGACTTATTGAAAATATCCACTGTTACATATTTTCTTAAATTCCTATCAACAATATTGTCAGATTGAGCTTGCCTAATTTTATTTTTGTGTTTTCTCGTTCAATTGGCGTACCAGCACGAAGCTAAAGTATGCCCACTTTTATTGAAATTTTTGCAATATTTTTTGTTCTTAACTGGACCAATGCCATTTCACCCAATGCCATTTACCACAATGGTAACATGGTCCGGGCGGTTTCTTTAACCTATTTGGGTTTTGGTTACTGCGTAATTTAGGACATGAGATTTGCCTTTTGTCTTTTTGAAAGGAATAGGAGGGAGACTTACTTCTGATTTTATTAATCTGAGTCACACCTGATTCCTCGATAGTGTTTGAGTCACGCTTTACAGATATTACTCTTTGACAGTCCTCTGCCAGTTTTTGGAGAGTCAATCCTTGTTCGTTCTCAATCTTGGTCAGTACCCGTCGTCTGACTTCGGCGTCTTCTGCTGATACTAGACCTTGTGCGAAAATCAAGCACTTAAAATCATCGGCAGTCAGTTCGGCTAGTTTAAAATCATTACAGAGCTTGTTTACCGATGCTGCAAACGTTAGAAAATCTTGCTGGTTGTATTTGACTGTGTTCAGGCATTTCCAACGTTTGTGGAACAAGGTTGTGTTAGGCCCGAATAGTTCCGATAGGAGCTTAATCGTCTCTGAAAAATCGTTTTCTTGGGTAGTATGAAGTCTACGAACCTACTATGTTCTGTAGTTCCCAGTTTTCTCAATAGAAGACGTACCTTCTTTTTACTGGACCATTGTTCACAGTTTACGTTGAAAATATCTTCGTAGCGCCTGTAAAAAGCCTGGAACGTTTTGTCTTCCTCTGGTACGTATTCAAAGTTTCCATTGAATTGTAGATTATACCCTGGGAGAATATTGCATCTTTTTCAGAGTTTGAGCCTTTTAATGCATTTACGAGTAATTCTTTAAGTTGTTTCTGTTGTAGTTCAGCATTCTGAAGCGTAATTTGTTGGAATTCCATTTGTTGTTTTTGTAATTCCAAAAATAGTTGTTGTTGTCTTTCTTTTGATTTTTGTTGCTGATCCAAATTTAGTTTTAACATTTGGGCAACTACTTTTTGCAAATCTTCCATATTTAGGCAGAAAAATGACAGCGATTTTTGCTTTGAAACACGTGTACTAAGAGGAGGTACACAAAAAAAATCTTGATAGATTTGTTCTTTTTTTTTTCTTTTACAGAAAAAATATGGACAGACAATAGTTAAACTAAACTAATTATGTGTTTAGCTTTTTTTTCCGTGGTTCCGTTAATTTTGATGTAATGGGATAAATTTTTACCACACTTATGTATTTTTTTTTTTTTTATAGAGTTACAAAAAGAGAATGTGAATTTGAGGGGAGAATAATTATATGCCCGAGTTCAACTCAGTTACATAAAAAAAAAATTTTCTATAGTTTTTTTCGAAAACTTGAGTACAAAGCTTAATTTCACGTTCAACACTGCTGTGGGAACGCGTGGAGTTTGTGTATTTTTCGAGTACTGTCGCTATTGATATGGTGAGAACGAAATTCTCGAATCTTTTTTGTCGCCACTGTCGTGGAACTGGCAAGGTATTGCGGTTTTCGACGTGAATGCGTTTCTAGAATTCTTCGTTGACCCAGATGTGGGATTGGTAAGGTATTTAGGTTTCGCCGTAAGTGCGTTTCTAGAATCCTCGTCGCCACTGATGTGGGGCCAAAGTTGGGATCACAGAAGTAAAACACGGAACACGGATTAGATGTAAGAAAGATATATTAACAACAGGTTACAGAGATAGTGTAAGCGGAGCTTACTATAAGTTAGTGTCCAACACTGGTAGTCGTACTAGACTCTCACTGTCTCTCTGTGTCACTCTCTGTCACTCTCTGGAGTGCGATGTCGCCTACTTAATATAGGCCTGGAAGAGTCTATTGTGTAGGTAGTTTTCGGTCTCACAATAATAAGGCTAAAGGTCAAAAAGCAGTCGTGGCTCTTAGGGCAATGTTCCAAGGTTATCTGAATACTTATATAAGTATCGCTGCGGAACTGAGTGAGTAGCGGCGCTATATAGAGTCTAGTTTATGTCTTCTTCGTCACCGAGGCCCGTGGTACAGTTGGTATGACGTTGTATCGAAACGGTCCGGGTTCGATTCTCGGTAGTGGATGTGCACTGCTGATGAGTCCCAAAAAGGATGAAACGGCCGTCCAGTGCTTTCTGCATTCCGTTGAGGATTATTCTAGGTTTGACCAATTACTATAAGATTTGCCTAAACCTCCAAAATAATAACTTATATATATATATATATATATATATAGTAGCGTCCAAAAGTAAGGGACAAAATTTTAAAACCTAATATTTGTTAGAAGTAACAACTGTGAAAAGCTGAAATTTTGACAACTGGTAGTCGTTATCATCCATAATAACATACTAAAATTTGAATCATTTGCAAAGGATAGAAAAAGAATTATAACAATTATTTATTTATTTTCAAAATAGGATCGTCCAAAAGTAAGGGACAACATTTGGACGCTACTGTATATATATATGTATGCGTGTGTGTGTGTATGTATGTATATTCACCCTATGTGTCACTAGAACGCAAAAAGACGAACACTGCCGGACATGAAATTGTGGAGAGCCATAATCACCTTTCGAACGAGGGGACGTGGCACATAGAATACCTAGAGACACAAAAAAGACAGAAATTAGAATATCTGGGAAATGTTTTAAAAGATGACGGAGATTGTGACACTGAAATCCGAGGACGCTTCCGGATAGCGAAAGATGCCTTCCAGAAGCTAAACAACATATTAAAAAAAACAGAAAAATTATGTTAGTAACACACTAAAGATTGCAGAACTACTATGTAATATCAGTTTTGTTATATGACAGTGAGTATTACTGATCAACATTTGCCAGGTTATTCACTGTCGTATACTCGCGTTTGGATAAATTGTTATGCATAGGTTTGGACGACAGGAGAGTAACAAATTGTAGACCTAGGTTTGGTTTGTGCACGATTTAAAAAGGTTGACAGATTTTTTTTATTATTCGGTCATGCTATAAGATTGGTGTGCTTGAGACTAGAACAGGTTGACATGGTTTTGGTGTTACAGAGAATCAAAAAGGTTGACATGGGTTTGGGTTCCATGAGAGTCAAAAAGGTTGACATGGGTTTGGGTTCCATGAGAGTCAAAAAGGTTGACATGGGTTTGGGTTCCATGAGAGTCAAAAAGGTTGACATGGGTTTTTGTTGGCCGAGAGTCAAAAATGTTGATATCGGCTTGGTTTGCACGAGAGTAAAAAAGACCGACATAGGTTTGGTTTGCATGAAAAAAAATGTAGACATAGGTTTTTTTCTTTCCCGAGAATGAAAAAATTGACATAAGTTTGGTTTGAACGAGATTAAAAAAGGTAGACATAAGTTTAGTTCGCCCAAGAGACAAATAACTTGAAATAGCTTTGACGTAACCGAGAGTAAAAATATTGACATTGGTTTAGTTTGCGTGAGAGACGAGAAGGTTGACAATGGTTTCGGTTTGGTTGACAACCAGAAAGGTAGACAAATGTTTGGTTTGTATGAATGTCAAAAAGGTTGACATAGGTTTCGTTTGACAGTGAGTCAAAAGAGTTGACATAGCTTTGGTTTGAGCGAGAGTCAAAAAGGTTGACATACACTCTTG
>CAHIKZ030002307.1:250000-290000 GCA_903632075.3 Acanthosepion pharaonis | reverse complement strand
ATTAAATTATATAATTTTACCATTAAATTATATAATGTTACCATTAAATTATCTAATGTTACCATGAAATTATATAATTTTACCATTAAATTATATAATTTTGCCATTAAATTATATAATTTTGCCATTAAACCATGAAATTACTGTTTATTTCTGCACATAAGACAATCTTTAAATCCCCCAAATCACCCTTAGAAATTGTGGGTCATCTCATCTATAATTCTAGAAAAGAAACCTTAAATTCAGAGTGATGGTTGTCGATAGTGTGGCACCATGCATAAGTTAGCAAGCTGAAAAGAAATACTCATAAATATATGATTTGTTTTTTACGGTTTGTCAACCATTTGATAATTATTTAGAGCTGAAAAATATTTGGGTTTTGAGAATAATTCTTTCTTTACGTTCAAGCGATCTGGAAGAAAGAAAGAAAAGACAAGAAAAAAAAAGGAAAAAATAAATAATACGAAACCAGGTCATAAGCGAGCACACACACACTCGACTGATACATAACAGATGTCAAAAATATCAGGTCAAGCACCTGACCTACTTCCGTGTCCACGAAAAATGGAAGTTTGTTATCAAATGGTTGAAGAAACAAAGTTTAGGGACAATGGAAAAAAATATGATAGGTAACAGGTGGGAAGTGTATCTAAGGATATGAAGACAAACCATTAATACGAAAACACAGGCAATTCCAGAATTAAAAAAAGCCCCACAAGATGATGTTGGCTGAAAATGTTTTTTTTGAGATAATGAAGATTTTTTGTTATCAAGCTTCCAGCGAAAGAAAAAAGTGAAATATTTTTATTCGTTCACGAAAACGCCACCCAGGTCTGAGAAATCCCTTTTCTTAGGTCGTATCCAATTAGCGATAAACTGCTTGACAAATACCACGTGTTAAAAAAAGCCGAAGGTGTCATCGCAGTCGCTCATGACAAGGGCAATTTAAATTTTTTTTTTTTTAAGCAAGGTGTTTCTTCCCCAGAACAAAGCCACGGATTGTCCACGCCCGACTAAAGACGTCATTGGCTAGATGGGATCACGTGGCACACGAAGGAGGAGGAAAATACCCGACCAGGACCTCATTGGCCGAAAGCGGTCACATGACACACAAAGGAGGAGGAAAGATACCCGACCAGGACCTCATTGGCCGAGAGCGGTCACGTGACGCACGAGGAGGATCGGTCGACGCCCGACCAGGACCCCATTGGTGAGGGGTCACCGATACGAAAGAAGGAAGCGGGTATACGCCCTCAGAGACACAATAAGGAAGTAGGGAGGAAAGTGAATTACCGAAAATGGAAAATCCCTAACCAAAAATAAGAAGGGTGGATACGTATTTAGAATTATCAAGAGAAAACCCCAGCGCCGACAGACCCAACCCCAGTTTTTGACTGCGTCAATAAAATTCGCGGGACCCCAACCGACAGAAATCAGTTTGCGCCCGCGGATGGAGATGGCGAGAGAGAAGAAGTCAGCCGTGAACGACAAGCAGAGATCAGCCGCGGACGGCGAGCGGAAGTTTGAGCCGTGAACGACAAGCAGAGATGAGCGCCCAGTGTTGAAAATAATTCGCGTCAAGATAGCTGACCAAGATTCACGCACACTTCTGGACTCTTCTTCAACCAAGAACAAGTAGTTTGAAGAGCGACTTAGAATCAGACCACAGAAATAAGTTTTTCACTTTCGTCCAAAGACACACCCGAAACACAAATTTCTTAGAGAGCAGACAACTGGAAGCCTTAAAGTTGCCTAGTAAAAAGCGTCGTGCCACAATCCACAGAACGGGTCGGGAGGTAGACATAGTCCTATGTACCGAACAATTAGACATAAAAAGTTTGTTACCTTTTTCTTGATACGTTGGACCTTTGAGTTTTTATTTTATTTTTTTTTTTTTTTACATAATTGTGTGTTATCACCCCCGTTGGACTCAACTTGCATTACGGCCCCAACCCTGTTTGATCTCGTCTGTCTAAGATCAAATCACAACGTGGGTAGGCAGACCGGAGATCAGTGCAGTTACCCTGGTAACCAGGCGTTGGAAGCAGGTTGGGAACGACGAGGCTGGTATCAATCTAACCAAAGGGTTAGAACGTCACGTTTGGAGCAGCGAGGAGCGAACAGCTGACGCCGCGACAAAAGACGTCACAACTGGTGCTGTCCGTGACCAGGATATCAGAGCCTGGGGAGCACGTGACGTCACAATTGGCGCCGCGAACGGGATCGAACGACACAGTCGACGCTGCGACCGGGGGACGACGTCACAATAGGCTAACCTCAGCCTCACTGTGATAACCAATAATGTACATGAAAAGATTCAGATTATCAAATAAACTGATAATAAAAGTAATAAAACCATTTCTATTTTATATTTTTACTGGCATAATTTCATAATAAATTACCTATTTGAAGAATAATTCCATATCAATGAAATCAACATGTATCTATGCAAAGCTCAGCTGAGAAAATGTAAACATTGAGTTATGATTGCATCCATAGCAACCTTTATCTATTGTCAAACTTTCAATAGTCATCATGGTAGCGTTAATTACGACAGTAATAACATTTACGATAGCATAATATTCCTTTATCATTAAAAATTATTGTAAATTAAACATTATTGTACTGTTATTAGAAGTATTTTGTGATTGTTGATAAAGTATAAGTAAATGGCCATTAGTAGACCAGGTTGTTTGCAAGTGTTCAGATATAGGAAAAGAAGAAGATGAAGAAGAGGAATCAATATTTGCAAGATATCACGTCATGACACGTAAACATAACAATTGAACAGTGATATAGACTTCTACCGAGGCTGTGACTGTTCGCAGCTCCTGTCGAACCCGGACGAGGCTGTTAGAAAAATTTCAGTCTCGTCCGGGAAGTATTACAAATAAAAAAATATCGTTTATGCGGGTTCTACGGGGATTTTTTTATATAGCCCATGGGCTTTTGATGACCCACGGACTCGAATGACCCACGGACTTGCCTGCTATTATTCCTCGTGGATTTTGGGGATTAAATATTAACTGTTCTACTGAGGCTGTCCGCAAAAAAATCGAACTCTGTGCCTTCGGACAGAGAGGAACCCGGACGAGGCTGTGCCGAAGGGTAGAGTATCGTCCGGGGAGGTAGACAGACCCGAACTCGTTTATGTGGATTTTTTTGACCGAGCCTACGGACTCGGATGACCCACGTTAAACTCGGCCTTGAGCCAATTCTTAAAACTCGTTTTGGGGACTAATTCATATCAACATAATCGTTTTTTTTAGTTTGAACGTGTGCAGGAAAAACATGATATAGTATCGGTTTTGTTATTTTGAATTTCTAAGTATACAGTCAGTAACAACATTTTCAATAACATCATCTGTATATAACCATTGAGCAGTCGTCTTATACAACAGGTATAGGATAAAATAATGAAAATTTTCTATATTTTTCACCTAAAAGTCGCCTTATACGCTGATATATACGGTATTTATAAAAAAAAAAGAATATTATTAAACAGTCTTTGTTCAGTATCTGTCTATATTTCTGAGATGACGTATTATGTACATGTCCTCAAGGACACATAGCATGGTGGATAAAGGTGTTAGCTAGATCCAGTGACAGGACCCAAAGATTGTGAGTTCAATATCCGATTAAGGCAGTGGAGAAATTGCAGAGGCAAATTAACAGGAGATAACTGATAAATGACATCCATCAAACATGGCACGTGAAACTAGAACAGTTTACGCCAGTGAGCGAAATAAAGGGTTCAGTTCGACATTCCAACCAACAGAAGAAGGCCGGAGCGTACAACAGCCGAAACGTTGTGATAAACATGGCGACAAAGATGAGGACAATAGTCCGAGTAATGTAAATAATGTAGTTTTTGTTCTTTTCTATGTATATATGTTACTAAAATATAATGAACAACGTTATTTGACCAAAGAGGTCCAAGGATAATGTTAAAAACTGAGGCTCAGACCATTGTATTTGTGTTCCTCGTGAAGTTCGATAATCTTTTACTTCAACCTTCTCTGTCTGTCTGTTTCTCCTTTTTTCTCTCTCTTTATATATATATATATATATATATATATATATATTCATACAAATTCCACACATATATATATATATATATATATATATATATATATATTTATTTTGGACAAAGTCCGACAATTATTTTTAAGACATTTTTATGTTTATACATTTCTTTTTATAGATACAAATATTTAAGTAAATGCTCTGTTTTATAATAAACAGTATTAAAAACAACATTTACCGGCCTGAATGTCCGAGAAATTTCATACACTCTCACACATACTCACTCCCACACATACACACTCCCACGCATACACACCCCCACGCATACAATAACCCACACAACACACCCACGCAATACACACATCCATTTACACACATTTACACATATTAATAAAAACACATACACATCACAAAAATTTTGTTTTTTATATACCCGGATTATTATTTTTTCCGTTTTCCTTTATTTTCAATTTAAATTTGTTTATCTGAAGAATTTGGATCGTGATTATATTCAATGTAATAAATTATAACCATGGAAATATTAACCCCTGAGCCTTTTTATTATATTCTTACACTGTCCTGGATATTGAGTTCTACCTGATTCTATCCTCTTGTGAATTTATATATATATATATATATATATATATATATATATATATATATATAGTGATATATTAATATTATCTATCTATCTATCTATTATGAAATGGACACAGTCCGACAATTATTTTTAAAACATTTTTTTTTTTAATTTCTTTTATAGATACAAATATTTAAGTAAACGCTCTGTTTAGTAATAAACATTATTAAACAACATTTACCGGCCTGAATGTCCGAGAAATTGTCATAGAAAATATTCGTTCTCCTTAAATATTTTTATCTATCTAAAAAATATATTTCAAAATCAAGTAATCTTGACAATGAATATATATATATATATATATATATATATATTTCTTATTACTATATATATTTATTTTAGTGGGTAAATATGTGTCTGAATTTAGTAGGACTTCTTGAATTTGGAAGTTTTATTAATTTTTGGAATAATAAATAAATAAAAAACAGGGATAATTTCAAATTTGAGAGTCTACTAAAAAATAACATTTATATATAGTAATAAATATATATATATATATATATATATATATATATTATAGTATATAATTGGTATATACGGAATGAATTCCAATAACCAACAATTACTATTCTTAAAAGAGTGCTCAATAAAAATAGAATTAGATATAATTATTTTTTAAAAAAAAAATAATAAAATAAGTATGTTATTATAAATCACTTTTCAAAATAAATTTTTTTTTAAAATCTAAATCATCATTTTGATTCAGACACAAAATGTGTTTAAACAAAATCCTATTTTTGTAAATGTTATAATATATATATAATTTTTTTTAAAAAAAATTATATTATATATATATATATATATATATATATATATATATAGTTCATATGTATCAATTGAAATATGTGTATGCAGTTTCCACCTGGATTTCTCGTCGTTTATAATTTCAACAAAAATGATCACTTTATATTTTATTTAATGTTGTGGACCCGGAATAGGTCCGAAAGAAAAAATAAAATGTAATTCAGTGAAAAAACGTTATTAAAAAAAAAATGAATATAGAAATTGAAAATGAATGTCTGTCTGACGGCAAAGTTATTTAGTTAATTAATGTTTGTTTATCTATTTCCTCTTAAAGTGTTGTTAAATATATAGTCATGAGACGAATTTTATTTTGTCCATGAAGGTAGGTCCCCATAACATTTAAAGAAAAAAAAACGCACAAAGAACGCTACATAATTATCTTTCAAAAAATAACTTTAAAAAATAACAGGCGCATAATGTTTGAAAGACAGAACTTCAGGTGTAATAGGAAGGGATGGGGGGGGGGGAAGGAGGTAAAAGAAAGAATAGGAATTGATAGGAATGCAAATCCATTGTAAATCTATACAGTAAAAAGAGAAATCAAATATGTAACTTAATTATCATGGAATAAAAATTTTAGTGTCAGGGTTTTTTTTTTTTTTATTTTTTTCAACAATATTCACTCAATAAAAATTAAATTTATATGAGGGCAGGGGCTGAACATTTCTGAGTTTTGGTTTAAAAGATTTCTTGGATCCGGGAATGTCATAATTGCTAATTTCTCATATTGGAATAGTTTGAAAACGCTGGTATAATTGTTATATGTTTATACCTTTTTTTTTTTCAGATTGTCGTTCCTTACGAAAATTCCCTGTTTTTTTTTTTTTAAATTTCAATTTAATGCTATGATCAATTGGTAAAGTATCTAAAAAAAGTAGAAAAAAAACTGGATGTGTGATTGTATCATCTGAGATCGAAAGGACATTTCGGGCAGCCTATATATGTTTTAATTTGACCATTAATATTTGCTATAAAGCTCTTTTTTTTATTTTGAACTCTTATTTTTCTTTCTCACGTGTATTGAACACTTTTTATATAAAATTGTTTATTCTATATATATTTAAAATAAACCATTAAATTTAAAATACACACACACAAAAACACACACACAAAACACACACACACACACATTTATATTTTTTTATTTGTTTTAATAAAAATTTTCATTTAAAATTCCATGTAATAAGTTATTTCATTTTCAACCCTTTTATATATATATATATTTATTAAAGACATTTTTTATGTTTAACGTTAAAATGTCTTTAATAAATAAATTGTCAACCATTTTCCATTTCTTAATATATGACGTCATTTGTTTACATTTGATACGCCAGAGCAAAAATGAATGTATTCAGAAATGGAAGATTGAAAATTATAAGCAGTAAATTCGACCTTGTCTTACCGAAAAAATCTTTGTACCCAGAGGTAAAATTATCAATCAAAAATGAAATTCCGTATAATGCAGGTTCAAATCCTGTCAAAGAACGAATATTTTCTACGAAAATTTCTCGGACATTCAGGCCGGTAAATGTTATTTAATACTGTTTATCATAAACAGAGCATTTGCTTAAATACTTGTATCTATAAAATAACAACGTTAAACATAAAAAATGTCTTTAATAAATAAAAATGTTTATATATATATATATTCTTAATATATATATATATAAAAGAAAGATATGTAGTGGTTCCAACGATATGAAAAGTATGTATATTAAAAAAGAAGAGAGGTGCCGCAAACGTTTTTTATTTGTAATGTGGATTTATTTAGAAAAAAATATTATACTTTGTTTTACATTATTTTACTACACGTGTTTCTGGTCTCGTGACCGTCTTCAGGTAAAAAAATGAGATTTCCACATATTAAAAAATAATTAATTTTTTTCTTTTGTTTTTGTTAAATATTAAATATTCTCGACATGAGATATTTTCTGTGTTAGTAATCCGAATTTCTTTCTTGAATTGGCAATGAAGAGTTCTGCGCGAAGGGTCATAAAACAATTAAGGTTGGTCCAAGAGAAATGATGAATTACTTATCGGCATTTTATCTGTTAATGTTTTTACTGACCCCTATGTGTTCTTGGATCTGTTTCCATTTTTTGTGTTTCTGTCAGCATGCGTATATATATGCGTGCGTATATATATATATATATATATATATATACATATATATATATATATATATATATATATGCATTTAAGTTTTTTAATATACTCTTTCCTTTTGAATAAGTATTTTTTTATCATATCTTTCCCACGCTAGCTCAGCCAATTTAAATAATTACCCTGTCTATTATGGCTTACATCCGACTGCGAATGTCAAGTGAACATTGAAGTCAACACCCAAGAGGCGACATGCTGTTTCATGCATTCCGTTACGTCAATTTTCCAGAATGCTGGATATTCACTCGGCTATTTATATATATGGGTCATCTGGTGCATTGTGGGTAATCTATTCTGGCGGTTATTTTGCGGGGTCGTGGCTTGTTTGTTTATTTATTTATTTGTTTGGGTTAATTTATTTTACTTGTTTATTCATTTTCATTTTGTGCCATTTATTCTTTTCGTTTTTGATTTTTTTTAACGTAGTAAAAAATAATATAAATATGATTTGCTTATTTGTATTCGATTATTTAATAGTTTGTTTTGGTGTGGAAGATAATTAAAGAAATTTATTCGTCCATTGTTTAATTTTTGCTTGCCGTAGTCTATTCTGTTATTTTGGTCGGTGGACAGTTTTTTATTTTAAAACATTTGGATTGATTTTTTTATTTTTTTTTTTTGCTTATTTATGCTTATTTTTTATTAGTCCTAACGGTTATTTTTAAATATATATTTGTTAATTTGTTCATTCCAAATAGTTTGCAGGGTGTTATTCACAGAATGAAAGTTTTAAAAGACTGGGTATTGGTGGGGGGGGGGGGGAGAAAGGATAAAAAGATGAACAGGATTCAAGAAACAGAAGATGGCGATTGTATTTTCAGGGAAGGAAGTAAACGGAAGGGAGTTCCACTGTCATTAAGAGAAAAAGAAGCTGTAGGAGTAGAAGTGATAATTGCATTCAACTATTTCAACAGTAAAAGGGTGGAACATAGTTGCCGACCTTGAAAAGCTTTATTAAATTCGTTTAAATTCGAAAAACCAGGTAAAAAAAAAAGCTCGACAGAGCAGTTGCCATGAAAATATTTGTAGAAAAGACAGAGGGTGGCCACATCACGTCTGTTAGAAAGTGGCTGAAGTTGAGACGCCAAGTCAGGAAAGATTACATGGTTATTCGAAATGAAAGAGTAGATTTCGAAAATTTAATAAAAATAAACGCTAAGAGGCATAAATGCATTCAACATATTACTGGACAAGAAAAGCTTCAAAATTATTAAAATAAATGATTTTTTCGATCTTGTTTAATTGCTTTTATAGGCACCCCACCACGTTTTCGCTCAGAGGTCCGACGTTATCTAAACGATAAAATTCCGAGACGCTGGATTGGAAGATGTGGAAAAAAGGATCTTGCTCATTGTCTGTGACCTCACAGGTCATCAGATCTTACCCCATATCTGTGGGGTATATAAAAGAACTAGTGTTTGTTCCACTTATGCCTCTTAATCTTGAAGATATGACACATCAAATTGTTGAAACTTGAAGTCAATATTCATAAATCAATTGATTCCAGTTTAGTAAGAAGTTTCGATGTTTGTCGAGCAAAATATGGGGTTCATGTTGAGTTCAGACAAAGTTGAACAACCTTAAAATAATAAACTTTGACCTTTTCCCTATCCAGTAAAGTATTGATTGTGTTTATGTCTCTTAGTATTTGTTTTTATTAAATTTTCTAAATATACTCTTTATCTTGAACAACTATATATATATATACATTAAGAATTGGACAAAGTCCGACTATTTATTAAAGATAGATTTTATGTTTAACATTTTTTTTATAGATACAAGTATTTAAGTAAATGCTCTGTTTATAATAAACAGTATTAAATAACAATGCATGGTCCTTTGAATAATAATACAACACAAAATGTACTTAGAACAAAATAATTATGTATTGAAACAAAATGTTTTGAAATTATTTCAAAGTGTAAAGTTTATACACAATATTTACATATAGTCTTTTGTATATTCTTGGGAAGACCGTTCCTGGAGAATGTGTTGACTTAATCGCAGTCGGTACAGAGTCTCTGGATTGAATCTCTTTTGATTCCTCCCAGTCGTCTTCTCTTGATTCCCCCTTCTCTTTCCGGTACCAACCATATTTATATGGTCGGTACTCCACTATGCAAATTAGGTGGATCCTACCACAACACCCCCCTCCCAAGCCTTGGAATCCCTTTTGGATTTCAAACTGGCTTCCTATATGGGTTGATGATTATGGCTATTTCTTTGTAGATCCATTTGCATACTTCATATGCATATGTCCATCCGCCTAATTTTAATATTTTTTCCGTTTTGGATTCACGTCCAATGGGTCCGTGAACTTCCGTTTCCTACCGGATCTTCTTGGTTCAGGAGTATTCTGTGGAGGTTCTACTTGAAACATATCATACATTACATCAATGGGATCTTCCTCCTCATCCGGTATACTCTCTTCATGCTCTATAACGTAACATTTTTTAAGTTGGTTCTGGTGCCTTTTATGAGTATTCTTCGGCCCTTTAATTATGTAAATCAGGTCACTGATTCTCTTGTCCACTATGCCTCGCCCCCAGAACTCGTTGTTTTTGTAGCACTTGAAAAACACCTTCTCTCCAGGGGTGTATCTTTTTCTCGCTGTATACATAGTATCCTTTACTCTATTTTTTCCTGGCAAAAGCTTGTCAAACACTGACTTAACTTTCCTAGCGAACATTAGTTCAGCTGGTGCCATGTTTGAGTGTGTTCTCTGGTTTGGCGTGATTCTGTATACTTGTAGGAATTGCTGAAGCGCCTTTTCCGTTGGAACTCCTGAGGCTTTCTTCAGAGCGCGCTTTAAAGTATCGACAAATCTTTCTGCGAGTCCATTGGACCTCGGATGATACGGCGGCGTCGTTATGTGGTTAATTTGATATAACTCACAAAATTCCTTAAATTCTTCAGAAGTGAATTGTGTACCATTGTCACTCACAATACACTCTGGCACACCGAACCGTGCAAATAGTTCATGCAAAAAAGTTGTTGTGGTATTGGACGTAGGCTTTTTGCAGCGTAGTACTTCCGGCCATTTTGTAAAACTATCTACCACTATTAAGTAGTAAAAATCTTCTACTGGACCAGCGAAATCAATGTGTAATCTTGTCCACGGATGATCCGTCTTGGGCCATGGTTTGTGTACTATAGGTGGTGCCTTTAGCTGCTAACGCACACCCTTTACATCGATGAACCATGTTTGCGATATCCACATCCATTCCTTTCCAATATACAAAAAGCTTCGCATTAAGCTTTTTGTTCTATTAATCCCCGGGTGACCCATATGAAAGTCCCGTAGTATTCTTTTTCTGCAACTTTTTTGGTACTACTACTCTCTCACCATATAATAAAACTCCGTCACCTATTGAATAAATCTCCTGCACTTTTGGTCATTTGCTACCATTTTGCTTTTTATTTTCTAAAATGAAATCATCGCTTTCAGCTTCTTTTTTAATTTCCTTTAGTGTAACCGGTAGCTCTCTTACAATGTTGTTTACCATGCTTTTCACCTCATAATCTGCTCTGATATTTGCAATAATTGATTCTTCGAATCTTTCTTCTTGACTCGGTACGAGTCTTGATAAACTATCCGCATGAATTATATTTTTGGATGATAAGTGCTTTATGTGAAAATCATAATTGAGAAGAATGGTTCCCCATCTCAACAGACGATTTGCTGTATAAACGGGTAACCCTTTCTTTGAACCAAAAATAGTGATCAGAGGTTTATGATCCGTTTCAAGCATAAAATGTCTGCCGATGTATCTATGAAATTTTGTTATGGCAAAAATGATACTCAGTGCCTCTTTTTCTATCTGGGAGTAACTTCTTTCTCCTGGGAGCAAAGTTCTCGAAGCATGTGCAATTGGTTTTCTAGAACCATCTGGCATTATGTGTTGAATACACGCTCCTATCCCGTATGAACTAGCGTCACTTGCCACTACAATATCCAGTTTTGGATTGTAATGGGTTAAAAAGAGGTCGGACGTAAGCATTTTCTTTATTTCATCAAAGGCTTTCTGACATTCTACCGTCCATTCCCATGCCTTGTCTTTTTTTAGCAGTTCATTCAACGGAGCTCTTAAATTGTACATTCCTTTAATGAACGCTTGATAATAATTTGCAAGCCCCAGAAAACTCTGTAGCATCGCCACATTAGTGGGCGTCGGCATGTCTCTAATCGCAATGGACCTTTCCGGATCTGGACATCTGCCATTTTTGTTGATTATGTGCCCTAAATACTTAATTTCCTCCAAACCAAATTTGCACTTTGACTCTTTGACTTTAAATCCAAAGTCCTGAATCTTTTTAAATACTTGATTGAGATGCTCTCGATGTTCGTCGACGGTTTCGCTCCTTACTATGATGTCGTCTAAGTAAGCGCACGCAAAGTCTAAATCATTCAACATGACGTCCATAGCTTGTTGAAAAATGGCTGGTGCCACTTTAATACCAAAAGGAAGCCTGTTGTACTTGAATAACCCTCTATGCGTGTTTATCCCTAGTAACTTCGAACATTCCTCTTCGACGGGAGATAGGCATCTGATAAGTCGATTGTTGAAAATATAACTCCACCATTTAGCTTGTTAAAAATCTCCTCCGGACTCGGTAACGGGTAATGGTAGTCCTTAATTACCGAGTTCAACCCTGTCGAAAAAATCGACGCAGACTTTGACTTGGTTTGATTTCTTTTTATGCACACAATCGGCGCAGCCCATGAATTAGATTCTACTTTCGAAATAATTCCCATTTTTCCAACCTATCAAGTTCTTCGTTAATTTTCTCTACACTTGCGAAAGGCACGTTACGTTTCTTTTTAAAAATTGGCATAGTATTTTCCTTTAATTCAAATTTGGCTTCAAACTTGTTACATCTTCCAAGACCAGGTGTGAAGGTTTCCGGAAACTTTTTCTTTAATTCCTCTTTAATGTCCTGTCTTGTTTGCGTATTACTTTTTACTTTTCTGCAGAATGAGTTTAACGGTTTATCCCACAATTCGAATGTTTCAATAAAGTCTGTACTCATCAAGTTTTCTCCATTTTTCAGAATGAAAACTTTTATTTTTTTAACTATCCCGTTTAATTTCATGGGAAGTACAACCTCGCCTTCGAAGTTAATTTCCTTTCCAGTTACCGTTCGAGCGCGTTTCGTTGACTTCATTATTGTAGGCCTTTTTAACATTTTCCATGTTTTATAGTTCATTATTGTTAAATCTGAACCCGAATCGAGTTGAAATTTGATATTCTTTTAAATATTTCAGTCGTCACATACTTCCTCAAATCTCTATCTGATTTTATATTTGAATTTGTTTGTCTAATTCGGCTATTGACTTTTTTCGTTTTACAACACGACCCTTTGTGACCATTCTTGTGGCATACGAAAAATTTTTTATTTCTATATGGGCAATTTACCTCCCAGTGTCTTTCGTTGCACCGTCTACAATTATATGGTGGAACCTTTTTTTTTCTCCTCGTTCTTTTCATTTAATTTTTTCTTGTCTATTTTTAAAATACGCCGAATTTTTACTCCAATTTTTTTTCTGATGGGTAATTTGACTGTTTTTTTTTTTTTTTAATATAAGCAATGCCAGCTTCTTCGATTTTTTGAGACTCTTTCTTTAAACTTACGGCCCGCTGACACTCCTCTGCTAACTTTTGCAGGGTAAGGTTTTGTTCAGATTCGAGTTTAGACAAAATTACGTCTTATTTCGGCATTCTTACTGGATACCAGTCCTTGAGCAAAAATTAAACACTTGAATTCTTCAACCGTAATCTCTGCCAATCTGAAATTGTCACAATGTCTATTCACTATAGATGCATATGTTAAGTAATCCTGATCGTCAGATTTAGCGACATTCAGGCATAACCATCGCTTATGCCAAAGCGACATATTTGCTCCAAACAACTCCTTTAGCAATTTCACTGTTTCCGAGAATTCCAATTCATTTGTTCTTCTCGGTAGAATAAAATCTACAAATTTGCTATGTTCCGCTGTACCTAGCTTTCTTAGTAATAGACTGACTTTTCTTGAATTCGACCAGTTTTCACAGTCTGTGTAGAAAATATCTCCATATCGTTTAAAGTACGCTTCAAACGTTTTTCCTTCGTCTGGCACATAGTTGAAAGTTTCCAGCGAATTAAATATGATGTTATTAGAACATGAAGAGTTTCCTTCATTTGCCTGATTGTTGTTTAATTTCTCCAGTGTTAACTTTTTGAATTTCTAAAACCTTGATCTGCATTTCTTCCTGTTTTCTCAGTCTTTCCTCTTGTTTTTCTTGATATTTTTGCTGTCTTTCCTCTTGTTCCCTTTGACGTTGCTGACTCAACTTCTCTTGCTTTTCTTGATATTCTTGCTGTCTTTTCTGTTGTTCCCTTATTAATAAGGCAAACTGTTCACTTTGACGTTGCTGACTCAACTGCTGGGCTTTAAATAATTTAGATATGACTTTGGATAATTCATCCATCTTTAGCTGATAGTGTTCATGCAACAAAGAATATACTTTTAAATTGTGTATCCACGAATATAATATAAGCTGACCAAAAAAAAAATCGAAACAACTTAATTTTTATGTCTTGCTTTATAAAATATTGTTGAGCAACCAAAAAAAAAAAAAAAAATTTTTTTTATTTTTAAAAAGTTCGTTACCTTTCAAAGTCGACACGGTGTATTTGTGCGCCTTTTAATTCCATGCATGTTTTTGTAATCGGCCAGTTATTTTCTTTTTTTTATTTTGTTATTCGTTTACGCCACCTTTCAGATTTTTCTGAGTGAACGTTCCTTTATGCTTAGACGTTCTTTAACGAGTTCTAAATATCCAGAAATTCAGAATCCTTTGCCGTTCCATTAGATGTTGGACTTTTTATTAATAATTTTTCCTTCAGCCTTAGTTCTTCAAAACTTGTCCCAATTGTTGAAAGCTATCAATTATCAATTCTTTTTTTTTCGTAAAGTTCTTTCTACCTCGTCGCCATTGTTGAAACTTGACTAATGCATGGAATAATAATACAACACAAAATGTACTTAGAACAAAATGTATTGAAACAAGAAAGTGTACACAATATTTACATATAGTCTTTTGTATATTCTTGGGAAGACCGTTCCTGGAGAATGTGTTGACTTAGTCGCAGTCGGGAAGAGTCTCTGGATTGAATCTCTTGATTCTTCCCCTCGTCTTCCCGGTACCAACCATATTTATATGGTCGGTACTCCACTATGCAAATTAGGTGGATCCTACCACAACACTTTTCAATCTTCCTTTATATATATATATATATGTGTGTGTGTGTGTGAGGATAGATGGAGAGAGAGAGAGAGAGAGAGAGAGAGAGAGATAAACAGAGAGAGAGATAAACAAACAAACGTTAACAGTGAGTTTTTTGTAGAATCAATATTCTTTAAGTGCTCGTAAAATAAGTTTTTTTTTTTGGAAGCTCGTAGTATGGATTCCAGTGAGAAAATTCTTCTGGCAATGTATAAGCAGTGGTAGAAGGAATGACTTACAGGTTGCTGAAATTGACCTGGTTTTAGTTTCCCTGACATCTACGCTGTAGTCAGGTCGTGACTGTTGGAGAGAGAGAGAGAGAGCGAGATAAAGAGAGCGAGAGAAAGAGAGAGCGAGAGAAAGAGAGAGATAGAGAGAGAAAGAGAGAGAGAAAGAGATAAAGAAAGAGAGAAAGCGATAGAGAGAGAGATAAAGAGATAGAGAAAGAGAAAGAGATAAAGAGAGAGATAAGAGCGATAAAGAGAGAGAGAGAGAGAGAGAGAGATTTCTGACTAGTCTCTGACTATTGATATTTAAGTGGGGAGTCTGAAAAGGCTCCGTAAATTATAGAGTACACAGTATTTCCATTAGTCAATAAATTAGACCGACGGACATGTGATTTGCTTTCCACCATGTCTGAATTTACTAGTAGCATCTTTTCTAAAAAGAGAACCAGGCGATAAATTTAATACTTTGACTGACATGCCTCCATCTTTTGTTTATGATGATTAGATGTGTTCGTCTGCTCAGCAATGTATGATGTATTCACATTTTAAAGCCTCTTTCAATTTTTACTCCGTCGTCAGCTGAAATAGCAACATCAAGTCTGAGAAATCGTTCTTGCTTACTCTGATTAAATTTGGGCGTCTGGTCGGTAAAATGCTATGTGTTCGAATTTTAAAGTATCTTTTCAGTTGCAAAGGTGACCTTGAATACCTTACAAATTGTCTTTTTATTTGTTTACGATGATTTAATCTGCCCTAGTTAGGGAGAGGCGGATGAAGAAACCTTTTCTCAAGGAATCACTTTTAAACGGAACACAAGACAAATTCTAACGTGGTTTTGCAAGTTTGATTTTATATGCTGATAAGCTGCTTCATACGCCCATTTTGTACACACAAGAAAAAGTTGTTTCATGCCTCTTTTGAGAGCATTAATTGATAATTGAAGTTAAGCAACTTAAGTTAATATAGTTTTTAAAATCTCTATTTCTTCTGTGTATCTATATTATGTTTTTAATCATTTGATCTGAAGCAAGGCAATAAAGCCACTAGGAGTCAAAGGGTTACTGAGTGTTAGAGAATATGAGAAAAACTACTTTTAAGGAGAGAAGACAATAAAAGAACAAGAATTAAGAAGACAGAAGATAACGATTGACATTGCATTTAAATTTTTGAAGATCAAAAGCAATAAAGCCACGAGGATGCAAGGGGTTACTGAGTGTTAGAGAATATGAGAAAAACTACTTTTAAGGAGAGAGGACAATAAAAGAACAAGAATTAAGAAGACAGAAGATAACGATTGACATTGCATTTACATTTCTGAAGATCAAAGGCAATAAAGCCACTAAGATGTAAGGGGGGGTTACTGAGTATTAGAGAATATGAGAAAAACTACTATTAAGGAGAGAAGACAATAAAAGAACAAGAATTAAGAAGACAGAAGATAACAATTGACATTGAGATGAATGGAAAGCAAGAAGCTGGAAGAGAGTTCCACAAGCGATAAGTGCGATAGAAGAAACTGTTAGCATAGAACTTACGGTTACATGTAGCAACTTCAACTGTACGATGATGACACCTTTCTGTCAATCTAGTACTGCGATTACATTCATAAGGTCTAGATACAACAGCGGAAAGTTCATCAGAACAATTACCATGAAATTATACAAAACACACAGAAGCTACAATACGGCAGGGCGTGGCGGGGAGCGACTGAAGCCGAGATGCCAGGTCAGGACATTAACATTGCACATTCTTGGATTTTATCAAGAACTTATAAATATGGAAGATAGATTCTTCTTTGGATTTTATCAAGAATCTCTAAATATATAGCAGAAGCACCAGACCAGATGTGGCAGCAATATTCAATGCATGGATGCATGGTAGACTTATAAATATGTAAGATTGATTCTTCTTTGGATTTTATCAAGAATCTCTAAATATATAGCAGAAGCACCAGACCAGATGAGGCAGCAATATTCAAAGCAAGGATGAATGGTAGACTTATAAACATGGAAGATAAATTATGGCGATATCAATTGTCAGCAGAAAACTCTGGTCTGAGAAGGTGCAAAGAGTCATTTTCCTTGAGCTTAACATTAGCCATACTGATGGAAGGTAAAAAAGGTTCTTTCAGTTTTGTTTTTGAGGCGCTAAAATTAACAAGCCTCTCCTTGTTCCGTTTAACAACACATTGTACGCCCTTTTTGATATCAGACTTGCTATTACTATCTTACAGATCTGTATCTACTATTCGTCCATGCTTAGAGTATGGTTGCCACATATGGTCCGATGCTCCTGCTAAACATCTAGAGATTCTTGATAAAATCTAAAAATGAATCAGCAATATTACTGGTCTTGATCTGGCGTCTCGGCTTCAGTCATTTTCCTGCCACCGTAAAGTTGCCTCCCTGTGCCTTCTTTTGAAATAAATACTTTCATGGTAATTGTTCGGATGAGCTCTCCATTACAGTACCTAGACTTTATAAATTTAAGCGTAGCACTAGACTGGAGATGAGGTCTCTTAAATTTATAGTTGAGTTAGATGTAACTGTAAGTTCTAAGTTAACAATTGCTTTTCTTGCACCTATCACTTGCAATGTCAATAGCTATCTACTTGTTGTATAGCACCCTGGTCGGGTTTTCTCATCTCGTCTTCTCTCGGCCGGCGATCGCTCATCATTGCTCATATCGATATATACCTTATTTAACTATCTAGTGGGGTCGCCCCTCCATCACGAAACATCGGACACGAAAGAGAACACGCCTACATTACTTAATGAGTAAGAAGCAACTCACCGAAATTTTTCGCATATCTTTCCCACGCTAGCTCATCCAATCAAAATCGACTTCCCTCTTATGGCTTACATCTGACCGCGAATGTTTAACCTCCTGAATTCGGAGTCGATATACATCCCCCCAAATTATAGTTTGCTAAACTATTATTTAACATATTGTCATCTTGATTACACTTCCCTTGTTCTTGTTCCTTAATAATGTTTATTTTAGTTCTTTCACACTCTTTGTGTCTTAGAAGATTTACTGCCATGCTTAGGGTTAACTAGATTAAAAAGAAAATTAAAATCCGGCCTCTTGCTTTCCAGTCAGCTTTGATCTCCAAAAAGTTAATCTTTATCTTCGCTCGAAGCCGTTTTTAACCACTGATCTGAAAAAGCGGTTGAAACTTTTAGATATCTTTGAAGAAGTTTGGCATCAAGCATAACCTCCATATGAAAATATTGTTTTGACGAGTTTATTTCAGAACAGGACTCTAGTTTTTAGATTGAGGTTATGACTTCAGTTTTACAGCTAAACAGAAATAAAAGAACGCCCCGTCGGCTGGGATTTCAGAATACGTCGAGGCGTCCTGGGTATGACGATAAACTACATCCGGCAGCAAGGCCTCTGATCAGGAGGTTTTGAGGCGCATGGAACCACGTCTTAATTGCTGGTGTTCCCAGGTCCACCCTGACCCGGGGTGATAGCACCTGTTAGGGTCTCTGCCATGGGCAAATAGTTAACCCCCAACTGAGGCCAAAACACTATGAAAGTGTAAAAATAGGTTTTTTATAGTGAAAATACGAGCAATATATTATTTAAAAAAAAAGAATTATTACCAGCAATACATTTGACTCTCAACAAAAAAAAAAAAACAATTTACAAAAAAAACGTCAATGAAACTTGATCTACAAACTGAATTCTTAGAAAGAATACACATTCCATTGAGGTTGATATGACGTAAAACAAATTTAACCAAACCATATTCTGTTTATAGAACCTATCCTAAAAATCCTATCGGTATTAAATAACCCATTGTGGTTGATATGATGTAAAACAAAATAAACCAAGGAATGAAGTAATGCCACAGACGAGTGTTTGTAGGAAGTAAGGCATTTGGTAGATTGGGGCAACACAATCTTTCAACTCTATTTCCACCTGTTTGGTTTTGGGTTACACTCAGTTAAGCTTAATAAATGCTGAGGAGGAATGGAACAAATTTTTTTATTTTCAAAGCGTGGAACTTTCAACTTTTTGGCGCAGAACACTCTTCCAACTTTATTTCCACTTCTTTGACCTTGTGTCATACATAGTTAATCATAGGTAAAATTTTGAGACGGAATGGACTAAAGCCACGAACAATTGTTTGCGGGAAGCAACAAACTTGGAGATTTGGCGCGACACAATCTTTGTATCATAATTTTCCCTTCTTTGGCCTTGGACCGTACTAATTTAAATATCGGTAAAGGAAAGGGGAAGAAATGATAAAATTGTTTGTGAAAATCAAAATCTAGTAAACATGAATTTAAAAAACGAAAAAAGAAAAAACACTTTATAAAGATTTCATAAAATAAGGAAACTGTATCGTCAACTAGCTTTTTATTGGTCGAGAGAGCTCTTCAATAAATCAACTGTGACTTCCGGTTTTGTGTTTTGGCTAAAAAAAAAAATCTTTGCAAATCGAAAGCATGATAGAAACGAAACTAAAATATTTAACTTGTCTCGGCAGGAAATATTTCCCAAGATGAACGACACTGATTTCATTTGGTTTCTTTTAATTTCTAATTTTTCATTTTTCCTTTTTTTTTTCAAATAAAAAAAAAATTCTTTCAGTTCCGAAACAAATCATAACATGTCCTCTTCAGCAGCCATTAAAAATATGTTCTCTCATTAAAAGCGAGCTTCTTCACTTTACTGTATATGGGTTCTTTTTTTTTTCTTTCTTCTTCAAGCTGAACAAATAAAAGATGGTTAAAAATCTAACCAATCAATCTATTAGTTTTCAAGAGCAGAGAAAAAATGAGAGCTGCAAATCCAGTTCGAAAATAATGTGTAGTCGTTAGGATTTTTCTTCAAATTTTTTGAGACGTTTTTTTTTCAAATATTAAGACGAAATATACAGGGGACTGCAAATGTAGGTATACAGTAAGTATTATACTAATATTATCAGTATTTGAGTTCCTTGATAAAATCCAAAGAAGAATCAGTTTTCCATATTGGTCCTTCATCTGGCATCTCGGCTTCAGTTATTTTAGGAAGACCGCCGTATTTGGATGGGATGTGTTTTCTGTGTCTTTTATATAAACACTTTCATGGTAATTGTTTTTCATGAGCTTTTGTTAATTTTTTTGAGATGATGTTTCAGATTATTAAAGTTCCGTTTTAATTTTATTAAACATTTAACTGGTAATTCCAGACAATTAAGTTTGTCGGTTTTCTTATTACTAATACTATTGTAATGACAAAAGTACGCAGGTATAGACCTTAAGAAAGCTTTATTCAACTGAGAATACAAGGTTCGCGTATAGTGTCCTTTTATAGTCCCAGTAAACAGAAATAGATCTCTCAAAGAGGAGAGTAACAAAACAAGAGGAGACCACGCTTGATTATTCATAACAAGTATTTTATTTTCTTGTAAATAGCTTATTTCATATTGTAAATACACATTAGTGTTTAGATTTTTAATTTGCTATTTTATCCCCCCACACCCAGAAGAGAAGAATTTACATATGGGGACTAGTTAGGACTTCATAGAGATATGAGGTATTATGGGGACTGTAGTAAGAATGGTAAGTAAAAACGTGTTGTTTTTAGTATAAGGAATATTGTGGTATGTTTGGGTCCGTGATAGTAGCTAGCTAATTTTAATAAGACAGAAGAAGACTATACATTCCCCATCCCCACCCCGCTTTTGAAATTGTGCCACATTTTTGTAAATTTTACAAAATAAATATTACTCTTCACTATGGTGTTGACCATGTTTGCCAAGTCTATGAATATAGAATACAGCGCAGTACGTAATCTGTTCAATAAAACAACGTTAAAGATTAATACTCACGAGGCAGACACTCTACTGAATCTGACTATATCGACAATACCACCAGCAGCTGTTCCGTAATTCTTCAGTCTTCGATATCAAAGGCTGGCAGTGAATATTCGGGAAAAAAATGGCTGCCTTTATACACGTCGCATTGAATATTTCGAGCCTTCTGATTGGTTAACCCTTCTATTGGTGAACTATAAAATGAGTCAGCTCATTTTGGTTACGCACTAGTACCAGGGTAGCCAAAAATTCAATCATATGGTACCGAGGTTTTTTGAATTTAAGTGAAGTACTAAAGTGGCGCCGAGATCTCATCATTTTACAACTGAGCTAGTTTAATGTAACCGTAAATTCTATGCTAACAGTTTCTTTTCACGCACTGATGAATATTCATGAACGTTCTCAAATTTAAAAGCGTTGATAAAACCAATGACATTCGCGCTTTTGTATAAAAAAGACGTCCAAGAAAATGCCATGACAGAGGACCAAATGCGTCAGCTAAGAATACTTTTTCTTCTTGCCTCTTTTCATTCATTTTGTTCCTTATAGATATACTCTATCTGAAAATATTTAAAATTACGCACACACACACACACACACACACTCATGGGACATATATATATATATATATATATATATATATATATATGGAGAAATTTTGATTTTTATCTTTTAAGATAAACATACTTATAATAGGTTTGATTTTTCTTATCTAACACTTTGGCCCCAACCCCTCAACCTCCGACGTCTTACTCTCTAGGTTGAGGTGTCTACTCGGTCCTAACCGAACTTATGAGAGTGGCCGTAGGTCCCCTGAGCATCTGTAGATTATTCGACCGGTCCGCTGGTTTAATCCTGCTTCCTGTTCACGTTGTGTTTGGTTTGATCCAGAAAGCAGAAGTGATGTTCATCCATTCACGGTCGACTGAAGATGTAGACACGTCTGGGGAGTCTGCGCTAAGAAATTTAGAATGCAGCAAAAAAAAAAAAAAATTAATATTTACAGAAAGCCGGACAAACAACTGTTCAATGATTGAATTGTTAATGTCTTTTATATAGCAGAAAAGAATAGTATAGAAAATAAACGGTTTACAGTAAAGAAAAGTAATTGACGTAAAAATGCATACACCGGATTCTAGACACATACACACACAGACACAGACACACACACACACAAACACAGAGAGAGAGTTTGAGAGAGAGAGAGAGAGAGAGAAAGAGAGAGAGAGAGAGTAGAGAGAGAGAGTGTGTGTTTACAGTATATTAACTTGTTATACGACTCTTGCGATTGGGGGAATAAGATTTCTGTGCGCGGCTTAAATTTTATAGTGGCGTTTCTCATTAGCAGAAGTAACAGTAGTAATAATAATAGTGAAACAGAAGCAGCGGTACTTATATTTGGTTGTACATGTTAGCGGATGCTTCGTTCCAATCTCTGACGTCTCTTTCTCTCCTTCCTGAGTCCCCAACTCGACTCTCCACTGTCCTTAGTCCAACACTTGCCCCGACTTCCCTGTACGGACCTGAACTACATTTTACAGCGGGGGTGAAAAGACAGACAACCTCTTTCATCGTCTGCGGAATGGGGAATAGACTATTATTGACACACACACGCACACACACACAGACATATATATATATATATATATATATATATATATATATATATATTGAGACATGTTACGTTGAATAAATTTAGACATGTTCTGTCAACTTATTTTCGATAGGATCCTATCATATTCGCGGATACGCTTTTTTTGTGTGATTATTGAAAGACGAGAGGAAAACGCTGCGTTGATACATATTTTATTTATTTACTAAGTACTTTCGACATAGCACAATGTCATCATCAGGGTATTGATCGTTTTCAATAATCACACAAAAAGCTTATCCGCGAATATGAAAGGATCCTATCGGGAATAAATTTTTTTTGATTGAACATGTCTAAATTATTAAACGAAACATGCCTCAATGAAAACATCCCGCCGAAATATACTATATATATATATATATATATATATATATATATATATATATATATAGGATATTGAACTTCCTTCGTATTTGACGTATGAGTGTCAAACAGCTCAGTTCCTAGAAACCGACAGCCAGACACCAGCACGTATGATATGATTATAGTGGGGAAGGCTTTGTGCAGAACCAGCCACACTTTTTAAAGCGCCGAATACAGAGCTGTTTTTTCCCTAGGCCAAATGCCATCCAATTTATATAGAACCCAGTCTGTCCTGCTATTTACCCAATAGCTGGAGGGAGAAGAAGAGGATTCATACCTTTCCCAAGGATATTAGCACGAAAGTGAATCGCATGGATTCGACTGGAATTCGATTTCTCAATCTGAGCCGCTATCCATTACTCCACCGTACCCCACTAATCTCTCTCTCTCTCTCTCTCTCTCTCTATCTCTATCTATCTATCTAATATGCACTGTTACATTAGAACATGTACATACCCACTACAAAACTGTACATCTTGTTTCATCTTGTTTATTTTTAACGTTTCATCAGGTGGGAAATCACGATGCTACTAAAATATTTTATTCCGAAATGCAGTTAACGAAGCACATTTTCCACATCCGTCATTGGAAAGTTTCTCATGAAAGGTCAAAAAGAATTTACATGTGGAGAAAGAAAGGAAGCTAAGTGATTAGTAACAGCGAGAGAGAGAGAAGAGAAATAAGTGGAAAAAGATTGATAAAAGGAAATAACGTTTGAAAAAAAAAAAAAAAGGCGGGGAGAGTGGTTAGGTATCTATTAAGCCCTGTTTTAAATTAATGTTTTGAACGCTGAAATCTTACTCTTCGTTCTTTTACATTTGGATATATATATATATTCGCGCATCGGATTGGTTGTTACAAACATCCAATCGGATGCGCGGAATATGTGGTCTTTCTTCCTCTTATTCTTTAAAAAGGCCAGAGTAGCTGTTAGCGTTTAATCGTGAGGGGGAATCAGGGGTTGATCTCCCTGATTGGGTCGATTTGGTGATGGGGAGTATGATGTTGAAAGACCCGAAACTCCCCTGATGAACCAAATCAAAAATTCACTGACGACCCCTTCATGCACCTACTTAAAAGCGTATTTTGAATATTGCGAATATATATATATATATATATATATATATATATATATATATATATATATATATATCTGTGTGGGTGTGTGCATAAAGATAAAAGGAAAATTATATCAGCCGATGCGTTTCGTCGTCTGATGGAGAAAATGTAAGGATTTTATTGTGCAACAACTATTTATGAACAAAATATTAGTTTTTCAATTTTTTAGACGCTCATAAATGTTCATCAGGTTAACTGAAAAGTCGAAGTAAATTATGGAGGATGCTAAGTGACATAATTTAATGCCTAATAAACGAAAGTGAGTAAATGATTATTTTATGCAGATTAGTATATAAATTCTTTTATTTTGGGATTAATTTATGTATGTTATTTTTAAAATAACAGAAGATTATAAATTTTACCATTTTCTATTAAAGTTTTAACATTTTACTCATGTATGTTTGCTTGGGAAAAGAGTAATTCTTTTAAGAAGGAATATATTTGAAAAAATCTGGATCGCAGCTTTATATTTTGATAAGATTCGATAACAGCATTTTCAAGAAATTTCCATCTAAGTAACTTACTTTCTCTTTTAATATGTGCGGCATTCTTTGGATCAAAATTGTCGTTGAATTTATTTCTATGTATAACTAATGTATTTGATAAATTGTTGTCTATAAGATACTTTTAGTGTTCATAGATACTTTTTTATATACATGTTCATATGCCTGCTCATTTACATGCTCCGTGTTGGAGAAGTTATAATGGTAAATTCCCTCTGGAAAACTTTGGCATTATTTCTGTGATTCTCAGCATAATATTTCGTTTATTTCCGCCATTCTTAGAAGGTTATGTTCCAATCTCAACATCAGCTGCCTCTTCCTACCTTATCGAACTTTATTTGCGACATTATTTTCTCTCTTGAAGATGATGTTTTGTATAGTTACTTTCTTCTTCGTCTTCATCTTTCGTGACCCTTCAGGACGTTGGTGATCATGGCTCTCCACAATTTCCGATCCTTAGTAGCACTTAATAAATTTTGTCGTTTTGTTCCACCATCCATTTACTCAAGCTCTCTTTTGTCCTTATTTTACGTGCCGTGTCTCATATGGACGTTGCGATCATGGCTCTCCACAATTTCCTCTTCTTTGTAGCTCTGGATATATTTTGTCTTTTTGTTATCTCTCCTAAACCTTGTTTTACCATCCATTTACTCAAGCTCGCTTTTCTTCTTTTACATGCCGTGTCCCTTCAGGACGTTGGCGATCATGGCTCTCCACAATTTCCTCTCTTTGTAGCTCTGGATATATTTTTTTTGTCATCTCTCCTAAACCTTGTTCCACCATCCATTTACTCAAGCTCGCTTTTCTTCTTCTATGTTCCATGCTCCTTCAGGACGTTGGTGATCATGGCTCTCCACAATTTCCTCTCCTTTGTTGCTGGGACTATATTTTGTCTTTTTGTCATCACTCCTAAACCTTGTTCCGCCATCCATTTACTCAAGCTGTCTTCTTCTTTTACGTACCGTGTCCCTTCAGGACGTTGGCGATCATGGCTCTCCACAATTTCCTCTCTTTGTAGCTCTGAATATATTTTGTCTTTTGCTAGCTCTCCTATACCTTGTTTTACCATCCACTCAAGGACACTTTTCTTCTTCGATGTGTCGTGTCCCGTCAGGACGCTGGCGATCATGGCTCTCCACAATTTCCTTTCCTTTGTTGCTGGGACTATTTTGTCTTTTTGTCATCTCTCCTAAACCTTGTTCCGCCATCCATTTACTCAAGTTGTCTTTTCTTCTTTTACATGCCGTGTCCCTTCAGGACGTTGGTGATCATGGCTCTCCACAATTTCCTCTTCTTTGTCGCTCTGAATATATTTTGTCTTTTTTGCTATTTCCCCATCCATTTACTCAAGCTCACTTTTCTTTGTATATGTGTCGTGTTCTTTCCGTTTGCAAAAACCATGTTTTCTGACTTCTTGCAATTGAGGCATAGCCCTTTCTTCACGCTTTCCTTCACTACCTGAAGGTGATATTGTAGTCTTCTTTCTGTGTCTGCTATCAACACTGTGTCATATACATATTTTATGTTGTTAAGATTGTGGCTGCCAATAATGAATCCTGGTAGGGATTCTAATTCTCTCAGAATCCCCTCACCGTATAGGTTGAATAAGTCCAGTGTTCAACCAATTCAGTAGGAGTTCTTGTAGTTTCCTTTCTGTGTCTGCTATCAACACTGTGTCATCTGCATATTTTATGTTGTTAAGATTGTGGCTGTCAATAATGAATCCTGGTAGGACTTCTAATTCTCTCAGACTCACCCCACGTTATAGTTTGAATAAATCAGGCGAGAAGGCCCGTCCTCGTCTCATATCCAACTTTATTTTTGTATATTCACTGAGTCCATTATCTATCTCTATGCAGGCGGTTTATGGAGAGTAAATAATTTAGAAATGACAACGTACTCACGGCCTGTTTTGTAGGCCCGAATAATTTTGGTTCTAATTTCTAAACAGTCCCCGTATCTTCCTATTTGTGCATATATAATGATACGTCGTGTAATTTTCAAAAGTAAACAAAAGTTCCAGTATAAAATTCAGTCCTAAGAACTCGTCTGCAGGAAAGTAGAACTCATAACGTCTCTCTACCTAATGTTTGCCTCTCGATGGTTGATTAAAAGTTGAAACAATTCACATTCAAATCAAGACTTAACCAACATCGTTATTATTTCTGCAATCAGTCGAGTACAATACATGGATGACAAGCCTTAGGAAAATTCCGTTGCTTGTTTAGGAGACAGAGCGTAAATTTTCCATCTATTTTCAGCAAATTACCAGAAAATGTCTTGAAAATGAGCGAATCCACTTGGCTGTATTCGTTCTGATTGAGTGCATTTTTTAAAACAATATCGAATCAAAGACAAGAAATTTGTACGTTTCTTTATTCTGTGAGTGTGGCCATATTATGAGATTGTGGATTTTAGAAGCTGTCTAAGATTCAGTAAAGTATTTTAAAAAATAAGACGGATTATAAAATTTGGAAATATAATTGTTTAGGAATCAGATTTTAAAAATACTTTTAGTCGCATAGAAAATGACAGAAGAAATCATTTATGTAGGATCCTGAATCTTAATGATATCATAAATCCCTGGTGTCAGATCCAGAAGTTTGTTTCTATCAGAAATCACTGGTGTCGGATCCAGAAGTTTGTTGCCATCAGAAATCACTGGTGTCGGATTCAGAAGTTTGTTGCTATCAGAAATCACTGGTGTTGGATCCAGAAGTTTGTTTCTATCAGAAATCACTGGTGTCGGATCCAGATGTTTGATGCTATCAGAAATCACTGGTGTTGGATCCAGAAGTTTCTTGCTATCAGAAATCACTGGTGTCGGATTCAGAAGTTTGTTGCTATCAGAAATCACTGGTGTTGGATCCAGAAGTTTGTTGCTATCAGAAATCACTGGTGTCGGATCCAGAAGTTTGATGCTATCAGAAATCACTGGTGTCGGATCCAGAAGTTTGTTGCTATCAGAAATCACTGGTGTTGGATCCAGAAGTTTGTTGCTATCAGAAATCACTGGTGTCGGATCCAGAAGTTTGATGCTATCAGAAATCACTGATGTCGGATCCAGAAGTTTGTTGCTATCAGAAATCACTGGTGTCGGATCCAGAAGTTTGATGCTATCAGAAATCACTGGTGTCGGATCCAGAAGTTTGTTGCTATCAGAAATCACTGGTGTCGGATCCAGAAGTTTGATGCTATCAGAAATCACTGGTGTCGGATCCAGAAGTTTGTTGCTATCAGAAATCACTGGTGTCGGATCCAGAAGTTTGTTGCTATCAGAAATCACTGGTGTCGGATCCAGAAGTTTGATGCTATCAGAAATCACTGATGTCGGATCCAGATCCAGAAATCACTGTTCGGATCCAGAAGTTTGTTGCTATCAGAAATCACTGATGTTGGATCCAGAAGGTTTATGCTATCAGAAATCACCGGTGTTGGATCTTGAACGTTATTGCTACCAGAAATCACTTATGTCTGACAATGAAGTTGGATGCTATCAAAAATCCCCTATGTCGGATCTTGAGTATTGACGTTATCAGAAATTACTTATATCGGATCCTGGAGTTTTATGCTATCAAAAATCACTGATGACGGATCCCGAATTTTGAGGATATCGGAAGTCCACTGTTGGAAGATCTTGAAAATTGATGCTAACAAAAATTACTTATGACGGATCCTGAAGTATGATGCTATCAAAAATCACTTATGACGGATCCTGAAGTATGATGCTATCAAAAATCAATTATGACGGATCCTGAAGTATGATGCTATCAAAAATCAATTATGACGGATCCTGAAGTATGATGCTATCAAAATCTACCATGTCGGATCCTGAAGTATGATGCTATCAGAAATCATTTATGTTGTGTCTTGAGGTTTTATGCTATCAGAAATCACTGAAACGGATCCTGAGGATTGACGCTATCAAAAATGTCAGATCTTGAAGTCTGACGCTAGTCATGAATTGCTTATGTTGGACCATAAAAATCAATGACGTAAATCACTGAAGTCGGATCTTGAAGGTTGTTTCTCTCAGAATCAAAGGCAATCAGAAATCACTGATGTTCAGTTCTGCTGTTTGAAGCTATCCGAAATCACTTATGTCGGATCTTGAAATTTGATGCTATCAGAATGTCGTGTTCTGATTTTGGTCTGATCTGGCTCTTGCAGGTTAGTAGGGTGGGGTCTAGATGCTTACGGTTGTAAAACAGGTAGCCGATCATATCGTTCTAACCTGGCTCATATAAAGATAGAGCATGACAGACGGAGATATATGCTTCCTGGCTCGGTACCGGGAGCAGATCATCCTGGTCAGATCTGGCACTTCTAGAGATACAGAATTCCAGGAGTAGTCAAACAATTTCTGTAGATATACAGGGAGCTGAACGATTTTGGTCAGACAGAGCTCTTATAGATATAGAGTATAGTAGAATCCACTATCAGATGCTTTCTGGAACGGTACATGCAACCGACCGTGTTTGGTCTGATCTAGGACTTGTAAAGTTAGAGAATGGAAAGAAAAGAGTCGGATGCTTTCTGGAACAGTACAAACATCCGATGGTTTTGGGTCTTATCTAGGTCTTGTAAAATGAGAGCATGGAAAGAAACGAGTCGGATGCTTTCTCGAACATTACAAGCCTCCGACCGTGTTTGTTTTGATCTAGGTCCCTGTAAAGTTAGACCATGGATAGAAAGGTGTCGGGTGCTTTCTCGAACAGTAAAAGCATCCGACCGTGTTTGTTCTGATCTAAGTCTTGTAAAGATAGATCATGTAAAGAAACCAATCGGATGCTCTCTGGAACAGTACAGTAGGCATCCGACCGGATTTGGTCTCAACTAGCTCTTGCAAAGTTAGAGCATGAAAAGAATCGAATCAGATGCTTTCTGGAACAGTACAAACATTCTACCGTGTTTGGTCTGATCTAGCTTTTGTAAAGTTAGAGCATGGAAAGAAAGGAGTCGGATGCTTTCTGGAAAAGTACAGTAGGCATCCGACCTTGTTTGGTCTGATCTTGGTCTTGGAAAGTTAGAGCATGGAAAGAAACCAATCGGATGCTTTCCGGAACGGTACAAGGAGCTGACCATTTACCATGATCTGGCCTTTGTGGAATTAAATCTTGTCAGAAGGACACGGATGTTTTCTGGCGTAATACGGAGACACGGCCATTTTTTTTTCTGGTCTGGCTCTTTTAGAGGTAAAGCATAGTTTGAAGAGTCATATGCTTTATGGAGCAGTACGAAAATCGACAGTTTTTGTTTTGTTATGTTTCGTGCAGTAATAGAGCATAGTAAAATGAGTCAGATATTTTCTGGAGCGTTATGGGTAGCCGACCATTTTTGGTCTGATCTGTATCGGGTTCGAGACCGATCCCTGCAGGAGGAATTAAATACTTTCGGGAGCGATACATCGAGCCAACCGTTTTTGATCTGACCTGACTCTTGTAGTGATAGAATATTGTAAGAAGTTATGGCTCTTGTAGAAATAGAGCATAGTAACATGAGTCAGATACTTTCTGGAGCGTTACAGGGAGCCGATTAGTTTTGGTCTGATCTGAATCTTGTAGAGGTAAAGCTTGGCTGGGGGAATTAGATGCTTTCAGATGTTTTTGGTCTCACCTATGCTCTTGTAGTGATAGAGCATTGTAGGAAGAGTCAGATACATTCTGGAGCGTACAGTGAACTGACCATTTTGATCTGATGTCGCTGTTGTAGAGATAGAGCATTGCAGGAAGAGTCAGATTCTTTCTAGATCGGTACAGTGAGCCGATGGTTTTTGGTCCGATCTGGCTCTTGTGGAGATAGAGCATGGGAGGAGGAATCAGATGTTTTCTGGGGCAGTACAGAGATCTGGAGCCCTGTTTCAGAATTGTAAAAAATGTTCACAGATTTAAGTACTCAAAACTCATCACATAGAATGTCACTCAATTTTTGTACATTGGCAGGCTCCAAATATTCATATTTATTAACCAATCAGCGACGTCGAACGTGACACGTGGTATTCTTTGATTTAGCAGGCGGTAAAATATCTTAGAATTAAATTTTGGAGGGCCAACTTCAGAATATGTTCAACAATATTTTCCTACCTCAAACTGAATATTTAAAAATATATATTAGTCAATAAATTTGCGATTAATAAATGAGTCCACCAGAACCTAACTTGTTATAAATATCATTAATTTCTGTCCACTAACTAGTTTTTCCGTGAACCGTTGACCAGGGTATTTGTTCGATCGTTTGCCACACAAACGAAACTAAAATTCTCACAATAAATTACTCACATCATTCGAATATTTATTCGAGTATAAAACATTGCTAACATTACATTTAGCGATAACGACGACATTGCGATAACTTGTTTACATTCTGAAACAGTAGAGTCTAGCATTTCCTCGCTTTCGTTTATTAGGTCTATAACTATAATTCATACACGCTAGACCTGTCGCATATATCTGCATACATATAGACGCATCCTGTGCGAACAAAATTCATTCAGTTGTACTGGAAAAAGGATACCCAAAATATTTTGTGTGAAGTCATATCGCAAAGAGTCTTTGTAATTTATTTCTTTGAATTTGAAAGAAAAATAATACTCGAATGAATAGAAATTATTAAAATTTGTAGATCCGTGTTCGAAGATTATTATTTCTTCGTTTATACACGCATATTTCCGCTACAGGGAGCCGACCGTTTTTGATATGATCTGGTTCTTGTAGAAATACAGTATGGTCGAAGGAGTCAGATGCTTTCTGGAGCGGTATAGGGAGCCGATCATTTGGTCTAATTTGGTTCTTGTAGACATAAAGCATGTTAGGAGGAGTCAGATGCTTTCTGGGGCGGCACAGGGAACCAGTCATTTTGGTCTGATTTGGTTCTTGCAGAGATAAAAAAATGATAAGAGGAGTCAGAAGCTTTCTGGTCAGTGCACCTCTTAATTTTCTTTGTACGACCTAAAACAATCTCATTTGGTAAGCCTCTACCTAGAGTGGATCATGGCCTTTGTACTGGGTGTAAAGTCGTACAAAAAATGAAATAACAGCTGTAAAATTTTCCGTCTCTTTTGTCTGATATTAACAGATAAATGCATCACAACTTAAAACCTATTTTTATCATATATATATATATATATATATATATATATATATATATATGATTGGCAATCATCAGCAGTGCGCATCCATTACCGAGAATCGAACCTAGACTGTTTCGAGATAACGCAAGCGTCATACCATTGGACCAACGGAGCTCGGTGACGATGAGGAAAGTGAATAGACTCGATATAGCGTTGCTACTCACAAATTCCATAGTGATACTCATCCAAGTATTCATATCCCAACGGATTGTGCCCCAAGAGCCACGACTTTCCTTTCCCCTGAACCGTTCCATCGAAGAGCATTAGCTGGTTCAAACAAGGATAGACAAGTAATATATATATATATATATATATATATATATATATATATATATATATATATATATATATACTAATAGTAATACTGTTTGGAAAAAAACCTCGATAGCTCTACTTGTAGATATGTCAAAACAAATCGGTACCTGAGGAGAAAAATTGAAATAAAAAAAAAAAGAACTAAAAACATCAGCTTACCATGATGATCCATTTAGGTGAAACCTAGGTAGGTTTTCCTGGCTCTTTAGGATTATTTATTTTAGTTATATATATATATATATATAGTTTTAAAAACAAGGAATGTATTGATTTTAATTTTAAAAGTCTCTAAGGCCCTTTCAACCAACATCTCATCAGGAAACAATCGTTGGATCAACGAAAAGAATATTAACGACAATGAAGAGCAAAAAAGGAGGGAAACACACTAAAATAACAAACAAGTATATATACTTGTAACGATATATAATATTTATTTAAAAATTTATTTAAAAATATGATTCCATCGCTACTATATATATATATATATATATATATATATATATATATATAAAAAACTAAAATAAATACATACCGCTCGAGTGATTAAGAATTGGTATGAAGAGCATGAAAGTGAGCTAGAACACATGGAGTGACCTCCCCAATCTCAAGGTATCAATATTATTGAACATTTGTGGTGCATTTTGGAGCAACAATTTAGGAGCCGCAATCCTCCACCGTCGTGGACGTAAAGAGCTGGAGAAGGTTTTAATGGAAGAATGACTGAAAATTCCTCTGGATGAAGCCAGGAAGCTGTATGATTCCATTCCTAGATGTATTAAAGCTGTCTGTGAGGCTAAAGGAGGACCAACTCCATATTAAATAAATTTTCTTTGAATTTAACAAGTGTTCCAATTATTTTGTCCAACCCCTCTCTCTCTATATATAAAACATTTTTTTATAGATACAAGTATTTAAGTAAATGCTCTGTTTATAATAAACAGTATTAAATAACATTTACCGGCCTGAATGTCCGAGAAATTTTCATAGAAAATATTCGTCCTTTGACAGGATTCGAACCTGCATCCTATACGGAGCCGTCATTTACGCTGACGTGCCTTAACCGACTCGGCCGCAAAGGAGCGTTCGGGAGGCAAGGTCGAATTTACTGCTTATAAACTTCAATCTTCCATGAATCTGGTACATTCATAACTGCTCATGGCGTATCAAATGTAAACAAATGACGTCATACATTAAGAATTGGACAAAGTCCGACAATTTATTAAAGACATTCTTAATTCTGAGTGTTCACTTCAATGTTCACTTTTATATTTATATTTACATACGCTCTATCTCTGATATTGAGCACTTTATCCTATAAATATAGCACACCTTAAAACTATATTTCTCCATATATATATATATATATATATATGAGTGTGTATATATATATATATATATATATATATATATACATATATTATAGTAAAAAAAAAAGAACAAAAAGGTATATAATCCGGTGTTCTTATTGATATCTTTATTTTTACAAAACAGTGCTCAATGTAAATTTACAGAGCATAAATATTATTTCCGAAATTTACTTGAAGACGAAACAGAACTAATGCTTTTAATTCAATTGAATTTGAAGTTTTTAGCTTTTGTTTTTGAAACATGGTAATTCCTGTGTAGCGATGAAACATGTTTTTAAATCACTTGATTTATAATATTTTTAAATCAGTTAATATATATATATATATATATATATATATATATATAGACCAAAATGAACGGCTCCCTGTACCGCTCCAGAAAGCTCCTACCATGCTTTAAATCTGCTTCAAAAAGCCACCAAAATGACCAAATATGATCATAAATATATATATATATATATATATATATATATATATATATATATAAATATAGATAACTATATTCTCGTTTTGAAAAAACCCTCGAATTTTTGATTTGCCAATAATCAAATCAATCTCGAGGGAAAAAGGTTTTAAAAAAAGAAAGAGCTACAAACATGAACTTCTGCCGACAAAAAATCGCACAGATGCAGGTCTGAAGCCCAAAGAAAAAACCCCGATACGAGTAAACAACTAACTAACAAAAGAGCTCAATACAACCGTAGAGCAGACCTAGATAAACCTAGTGAGCCAGACAAACCTTTAGGTTTCACCTAAAAACATGTCATCAGGGGAGCTGGCTTTCCCTGACGATCCGTTTAGGTGAAACATAGGCAGGTTTGTCTGGCTCACTATATTTATATATATATATATATATATATATATATATATATGAAATAACGCAAAAATTTCCAATTTAATTTTTATCCAATGCTAGAGAAATTTTAGAAGTGTTTTTGTTTGTAATACGCAAAAATAGGAGAAGACACAAGACAAGAATGGATTTATTTTACCTCCGAAAGAGGCAATCCTGCGACAGTAGAACTTCTACTTGAATGTATTATTTGGCGCACACGCAAGGGCCACTGCAGTGATGACAGATGCAGACAGAAAACTGCAAGAATTCTTAGAGAAGGTTTTAAAATGAAAGGTTTTAAAAGGATTAACTTTCAATGTAGAGTTGTCAGAACCCCCCCAAAAAAAAAAAAAAAAAAAAAAACAAAACAAAAAAAAAAAAAACAGACTAAGACGTGAGTTACGAATTGGAGATCGTCACCTGGGATTAAAAGGTTTCTAACCGCAACGTTAGTGTTTTTTTTTTCTAGTTATTTCCCGTGGTATGTTTTCTCTGCAGTGCCCTATATGACCCCTTACGTTTTGTACAAAAATCTTCATTTAATCCCGAGAAAATTCTCTATAGTCTCTAAAGATATGTTTTATAATTATATATAAATATGTTATGAAAAAAAAAAAAAGTTTTAAAGTTTTTAAAGCAAAAGATAGATATAAACTTTTTTGATTTAATTTAAGAGACGTCAAAAAAAAAACAAGTAAAATTTAAATATCTCGGAAATGTTATAACAGATGACGTAACATGTGACACCGAATTCCGAAGAAACAGGGAAAGATGAATTCCATAAGCTAAACAAATTATTAAAAGCAGAAATGTTTCGTTAGAAACAAAGAAAAAAAATGTTGAAATGACATGTAATATAAGTCCTCTTATAGCGCATCGAATACTAGACAATCTCCTCCTCCCAGATGAAGAAGAGACTTGACGAAATAGAAATTATTTCTCAATTTTTTTTAATCTTAAAGGATTTAAATTAATGGAAAAAAGGACAATTAGCAATAGAAAGAGACAGTTGGAAATTATGATAAGGAAAGACGGTTTAGAACATTTAACACTCACAGGGCATATTGAAGTTAAGAGGGACAAAGGAAAGCCGTGAATAGTCTATCTAATAAGTTTCTGTCAATGGGAGAATGGGAGAGTAAAAGACAAATATTATAAGAAGTAGTAGTAGTAGTAGTAGTAGTGGTAAAAAAAAGATAGCATTATTATCTTTAAATTTTTTGATAAAAGTAACATCGGTCACTACAATGGAAAAAGATAATTTTTAATTGGTAGCCGGACGGTTTCAAAAAAATTTTAGTGGAATTTCGGAGAGGGATAAAAGACCCTTTGTTCAAAGGGACAGACGAATTTGGTTAGAATATATATATCTCATCTTTTATATATATATATATCTATCTATCTATCTATAAATTATCTATATATCTATCTATCTATCTATCTCAGTCTAGTTTGTCAAAATATATCTATCTATCTCCGTTTTTTAATGTTGTTTCTATCCGATATAGTCCATATCTATCTGAGTTCATAAATTTAAATCTATAAATTTCTATCTATCTATCTATTATCTATCATCTATCTATCTATCTATCTATCTATCTCAGTCTGTTATATAAGATATGCTATCTCTGTTGTCATCTATTTTATAATTAATCTATCTATCTATCTATCCATCTATCTATCCATCTATCCTCTATCTTTTTTTAAATATATTCTCCATCCGCCTTATCCATATCTATCTGAGTTCATTTCAATTATCTATCTATCTATCTATCTATCTATCTATCTATCTATCTATTCATTATCTATCTATTCATTATCTATCTATCTATCTATCTATTTATCTATCTATAGTCTGTTATATCTATTTATCTATCTATCTATCTATCTATCTATCTATCTATTTCAGTCTGTTCATATTATTGGATCTATCTATCTATCTATCTATCTATTATATCTATCTTTTCTATCTATCTCAGTCTGTTCAAAATCATTTATCTATCTATCTCCGTTTTTAATGTATGTTTCTATCCGCCTCAGTCCATATCTATCTGAGTTCATACCTATCAATCATTATCTATCTATCTATCTATCTATTTATCTATCTATCTATCCATCTATCGAGATCTATTCAGTTTGTTTATCCCATCTATCTCAGTCTGTTTTACATCTATTTATCTATTGATATCTATTTATCTTATCTATCTCCGTTTTTTAGTGTATGTCATCATCCGCCTCAGTCCATAAATCTATTAGATTAAATATCATTATTTCATCTATTTTCTATCTCATCTATCTATCTTTCCAGTTCATCTTTTCATATCTATTTATTTATTCATCTATCTATCTATTTATCTATCTCAGTCTGTTATATTCATCTATCTGAGTCTGTTCATAAAAATTATTTATCTATCTATCTATTTATCTATCTATCTCAGTCTGTTTATTCAAATCTATCTATCATTCTGGTATCTATAATATCTATCTAAATATCTATCTAATCTCAGTCTGTTTTTAATCTATAAATCTATCTATCATCTATCTCAGTTATTCTGTTCATTTATATCATACTCTTCTATCTATCTATCTATCTATCTATTCTATCTATCTATGTCTACCTAGTTACCGGATGATACCACGTTCTGGTTCTAACATGTCGAATCACTTAAGTCTTGCATTAAGAAATTGTATTTTTAAACACAATTTTTTTTCATTTTTTTTTTTTTTGATTTTTCATGGTTCCAGAATATTTCTCAAGTGCAAATAAAACCAACATGTTACTCACTGAATCCAGTTTACGCCCACTGTGAAGAAATATGGAATAAATGGATTGCAGTTTTTCATAAACTTAATAAAGAATAAAAGAAACAAAGCTACAACAATCTTATGCAGGCATTCATCTTGAATTCTTTGAATATGGCGTTAGAGGTGTTAAGCCAATCGCTATTCTTTCGATGCTGAATTTAAGAAAAGCATGTTATTATCTCTGTAAAAACATTTTCACATGAAAAAAAAAAAAATAGTTTAAATGGTTTCTTACCCCCAGCGGTCGTATTTGTGGCCTTTCTCTTGTCATTTGGATAAGAGTTTTATTTTCAGTATTTATTCAACGAGTATTTTTTTCATTTTGTATTTTAATGAATGCTTTCTGAATAGTTTGGTTGTGGGTCGGCGACAAAAATAAAAATAAAAATTATAAAACATACGCCGAAAAGAGCTAAAAAGAAAAGAAAAAGAAAATAGTTTTTTCTATACATTTTGAAAAATGCAAAATACAAAGGCCAGCTTCAATAGTAATGGTTATATATGGAAAATATTACGTCATGTTAATAAAGAGAAAGGTTCTTGAAAGAAAATAAATAAACAGAACATTTGAGTCTAACATGATAGTTACAGATTTTGTTATATTTTGGAAAAGAAACAAAACATTTCAAAGGTATACAGGAATATAACAGACGATAATTCAAAATAAAGAAAACTTATATATTTCAAGAATTCTATAATAATTAATTAATAAACATAAAATAAAAAAAAAAGTTTTTTAATATAAAAAAAATTAAATATATATATATATATATATATATATTTTCATATAATAATTATTATATTTTCAAATCTTCTTTTTTTTTTTATTTTCTATTAAATAAATTTAAATTTTTCATTTACATTTATATATATAAATATATTTATATATATATATATATATATATATATATTTTGAAAAATTTATTTCAATATATGAGCTCAGTATAGGGAGGAAGTATGGGTTTGTAAACAGTGACTATTACGGCTAATAATGCAAGACTCTTCGGTAAATCGAATCGAGTTCTCTCAATCACCGTGTGTTTATCTAAAAATAAATATGCTTAAATTCACCTTTATCCATGCTGTGCGCCAACGGCTTAGTGTTAGAATCCCGACTGATCCTAATTCAGTCGGGTTTCGATCCTAGCTAGAGGCAACCGGACGTCTAGCCACACTGATGAGCTGTGAAACAGTCTGTCTGTGGATGACTATATATATATATAAGGTAATTTTGGATTTTATTGTTTATTAATTATTTGGTCGGTAATAATAAATATATCGATCTCTTTTTTGTGGATAGGTTTAATATTTTATATTACTAGGATCCACTTGGATTATATACCAACGGATTTATAATATATATATATATATATATATATATACTTTTTTTTCACTGCCGGGCACCTATAGGTTAGGGTTAATATCTCTATTTGTCCTGCCAAATAAATAAAATTCGTTCCCATTTCTAATTGATGGATGTCTATCTAGGCATATACTGATAAGCTGTGACACATATCAAACAATCTGTCTGTGGATGACTATATATATTAAATGATTTAAAATATGTTTTTTTCGCTTTTAAAAATTAATAAAATGCTTCAAAAATGGATAAGAACACTTGATTATATATCTTGACTGTTCTTTTTATTTATTTATATATATATATATATATATATATATATATATATATATATCAAAAAGTAAAACTTAACAGATCTCGGAAAATTATAATAAATTTATTTCTTCAAAAATTTTTTAATACCTGCATCATCAGACCGGATTAACAAAATGGTTTAAATTTATCCTGACTATATTTCAAAAATGTTAAAAAAATTTTTAAAATATCAAGAAACATATATATATATATATATATATATATATATATATATATATATATATATATATATATATATATATGTATATAACATATATATGTTTGCAGGGTTGGTATAGATGGAATAAACTTCCGATAACCAAAACCACTATTTTTAAAAAAGTGCTCAATACAGAGTAGAGTAAATAATATTTATTCAAAAATTATAACCGAAAACATCATTACAAAAACAGCCATTTTATTTGTACACTTCTAATGTCTTATCAAGAGATTGCACGTTGATTGCGTAATAAAAAGATTTTTTGAAAATTCAAAAACCAAATCAAACGCCCACAATAGGGGAAACATTGTTACGTAAGCTATGACGAAGTGTTGAGACAAAATGGCTATTTTTGTTGTGATGCTATAACATACTTATGTTATTATTTCTGGTGGCTTCGCAATATTCATTTACGTGCAAATAAATTTAATATGTTGGTTAATGAAATTTGAGGAATAAAAAGACAACAAAATAATAATATTGTCAATAAGACTGATAATATTTATTATATATTAAACCTTTTAACTATATTGAAACATATTCGAAAATTCTGACTTTTTCAAAAATCTTTATTTTCATGTTTCAATTTAGTATCAAAAGTTTTTTTTCCAATAAATATTTTTGTAACCCGGATATAAGAGAGTTGTCGAACCGGAGAAGCAGTCTCTTCAATCCGGGTTTCTATATCCGGGTTTGGTCTATTTTGTTTAGGTAAGTATGGGCTCTAATTTGGGAACCAGAAAAATCTCTTATATCCGGGTTTCTCTTATATCCGGGTCTCTTATATCCGGGTTACACTGTTTCCTCAATCATATTGCTATTATTGTTATCATTTAGTTGACTTTTTATTCCATGACCTTTTTTTTAAAAATCTATATATATATATATATATATATATATATATATATATATGTGAATGTGTGTGTGTGTGTGTGTGTTTGTGTGTGTGTGTGTGTGTTCTGTTTATACGTTTTTTATGGAGACACTTATTTGATTAAATAAAAATAAAAAAAAAAAATACATTCCAGAATCTATCTATCTATCTATCTATCTATCTATCTATTCATCTATCTATCTATCTATCTATCTCTCTC
>CAHIKZ030002307.1:222500-247500 GCA_903632075.3 Acanthosepion pharaonis | reverse complement strand
TATTTTTTTAGGAGTCAAATGAATATATATATTTATATTACATGAATCATTCATTATTATATTTTGGAGATTAGTAAATTAATGATATAAATGGCGAAAAATCTTCGCAAATATTTTAAAGTTAGCATAACCTTTACGAATCGCTGATGAATATTATGATTCTTGTTTTTAATAACTTTCGACTTTATAAGGTCTTTTCTTTAATCTGCTAGTACTTTCGGCTGTACATTCAGCCATCCTCAGGCATGAAAATTATTTTGTTTCTCGTAGATCCAGGTAATAACGGACACGAAAAATTACATGCGAATCGAAATATGTTTTTTTAGAAATGTATATTATTGTTAAAATCAAAATTAAAATCACGTTTCCATGGTTGCAGATTCTACTTCAACTGGACAAAAATTTGTTGGGTTTTCCTTTTTTGTCTACATCATTGTATCGGTTATTAGCTACATTTTGGTATGGGGTAGGGATGTAATTTTAAAAGTTACTCCAAAATTCGCTTGAGGATGAAATGGAACTAATGTCTTTAATTTAATTGCAAAATTAAATTCGTGGCTTTTAGCTTCCATTTTTGAAACATGGTTAGAAATGTGTAGCGGAAAAAACCATATTTAAATCAATTAATATATATATATATATATATATATATATATATATATATATATATATATATATATATGTTCAAGTATAGATTTAATGTATACGGAATAAATTCCAATGACCAATAATACTATTCTTAAAAAATAGTGCTCAATACAGAGTAGAGCAAATAAATAATTATTTATTCGAAAATTATAACAAATATGTTATAAAATCACTACAAAACTAGCCATTTTGTTTCAACACTTCTAGTGTCTTATCAACTGATGCTGTTGAATGTAGAGAAAAGGATTTTAAAAGGTTCAAATCAATCAAACACCTCTCGCTATATTTAAAACACTTTTACATAAACTGCAATGACCAATCAGAATACAAGTATATGAGAATTCAAACAACTTGACAACGAACTTTGGTTATAATAATTATTTAATGCTTTAATGGTAGGGTTAGACTAAAATAGAATTCATTTTAACTAATAAATATTAAATTATACTATAAAATTCAAAATTACCAATTTTAAATTTTAAATCTAATCTAATTTAATATATATATATATATATATATATATATATATATATATAGATAACTAGACTCGTTTTTGAAAAAAATTCAATTTTTGATTTGCTAATCAAATCAATCTCGAGGGAAAAAAGGTTTTAAAAAAAGAAAGAGCTACAAACATGAACTTCTGCCGACAAAAAATCGCACAGATGCAGGTCTGAAGCCCAAAGAAAAAACCCGATACGAGTAAAAACTAACTAACAAAAGAGCTCAATACAACCGTAGAGCAGACCTATATATATATATATATATATATATATATATATATATATATATATATATATATATATATATATATATATATATATATATATTTACCATAGATTTTAAACACCCACACACACATACATATATATGTATACATATTATTTTAGAGTAGAAATACTTAAATGTAACCTTAAGTTTTACGCTAACAGTTTCTGGTATCGCATTTCAGGCTTGTGGAACACTCCACCGGATCCTCGCTTCCCAGCCAACTTTGACCTTAAAAAATTTAAATGCAATGACAATCGTGATCTTCTATCTTCCGATGTTCTCCCTCTTTAATAATGCTTTTTTTTTCGTCTATTCTTTCACTCTTAGCAACCACTACCGTCTTAATTGTTTAATGCTTTGCTTGGAGTAAAATGATTGAAAAAATTGGAAACGATTTTACTATGAAAATGCATTGGTCAATGATTTTTACTATGAAAATGCATTGGTCAATGATTTTTACTATGAAAATGCATTGGTCAATGATTTTTACTATGAAAATGCATTGGTCAATGATTTTTACTATGAAAATACATTGGCCAATGATTTTTACTATGAAAATGCATTGGCCAATGATTTTTACTATGAAAATGCATTGTCCAATGATTTTTACTATGAAAATGCATTGGTCAATGATTTTTACTATGAAAATGCATTGGTCAATGATTTTTACTATAAAAATGCATTGGTCAATGATTTTTACTATGAAAATGCATTGGCAATGATTTTTACTATGAAAATGCATTGGAAATGATTTTTACTATGAAAATGCATTGGTCAATGATTTTTACTATGAAAATGCATTGTCCAATGATTTTTACTATGAAAATGCATTGGCCAATGATTTTTACTATGAAAATGCATTGGAAATGATTTTTACTATGAAAATGCATTGGAAATGATTTTTACTATGAAAATGCATTGGAAATGATTTTTATGGTGCAGACCCATTAGAAATGATATTATTATGAAAATCCATTGGACAGGATTTTACTACGAAAATTCATTGAAATTGCTTTTACCATGAAAATGCATTGGGAAATATTTCACTATCAAATGCATTGCAAAACCCTTTACTCTAAAATACGTTGGAAATCACTTTATGTTAACCTGGTTGATTTTACGACATGTCTATCCATCGTATTTTGTATGGCCCACTCAGTGAGAATTACTACTTGTAATATTCTACTGAAAAATTATTTTTTTATTTTCAGTTACTTAAGTATAGATTCAACTGATTTAGTTGTTTTACATTATTGACTTTCAACAAATAACAAACATATTTTTAGATTAAATTACGACTTTATTTATTTATCACATATTATAATAAAATATCAGTCTACTAAATATATTTATTATATAACTGATACACAAGAGTTCAATCTATGTTGGAAATAGCAAAATCTTTGATATGTTGAAATGGCACATTTTTTGTTTGGTTGTTGATCTAGTCTTCTAACAAAATAACCTCCTAAGTATATAAAAAAATCTTGACTTATTCGTAACTCTTTTTCTTTCCAGATAAGTTTTATTTCAATATATTGTTATTCATAAGCCAAATGAAAATGATTACAAAGAAGCAATGTCGAGTAATCTTACTGAATGAGTACCAACTGGGAAAAAGAACTATTTTTTGCATGGAATCATTTACATGCGATGAGAAATGTATACTCTTTGATAACAGTAAGTTAGATTGTTAGATGCAAGTGAATCAGTAAAACAATATCGAAAACTTCCACTACACACTAAAAAGTTAATGGTTATTGTATGGTGGTCTTTCAAATGGGTTATTCATTATTCAATCTTGTCTCAAGGGAAAACAATAACAGCAACCTCGTATTGTGGAGAAATTAAGTGTATGCACGAAAAACTGCAAAGTAAACATTTCAGACTCGTGAATAAGGATGGCCAAATTTTGCTGCATGACAAGGCACGGCCACACGCTTCTCAGTCAAGTGTTCAAAAGTTGCATAGCCTGAATTATGAAATTTTACTTCATCCGCCATATTCCCTTCATATCTCTCCTACTGGTTATGATTTCTTTAGCTTTTCATTCGAAATAAAACATAAGGAAGAAGCAATCGAAACATTTGAACTGTTTATCGCATCAGAAGATAAGAATTTATTAAAAGATGAAATCAAGAATTTAGAAGTACGTTGGAGAAGAGTCATTCATCAACATGATGCCTATTTCAACCAAATAAATTAGTTATTTAACATTTCATGAGCATTTTATACATTTGCCATAAAGTACGTCATTTCATATGTGACAACCTAAGATGTCAGTTATGTAATAAATAAAATTTTGTGCTCTATGTCATTTTTATAAATCAAGATACTTGCATTTAACCCTTTGAGCTCTGACCACCGCTTTACCGGTGTTAGAGAAAAATGACGTAATGCCCAGCCATCGGTTGAACGGTGGTAGGGAAAATTACGTAATGCCCAGCCATCGGTTGAACGGTGGTAGAGAAAAATGACGTAATGCCCAGCCACCGGTTGAACAGTGGTAGAGAAAAATGACGTAATGTTTAGCCACCGGTTGAACGGTGGTAGCGAAAAATGGCTTAATGCCCAGCCACCGGTTGAACGGTGGGTAAACACTTATAAATATTTTTATATCTACAGTGAAACATTACATAGCAATTATTTGTGGATTTTGACTCAGGATCTCAGCCAGAAGGGTTGAAATTGTTCAAGGACGCAAGGTTCAAAGGCTTAAAATGTGTACCGTCAACATGGGAATACTTTATAACAATTTATTCGACGACAGAGTGAGAGAGAGAGAGAGAGAGAGAATCAAAGATAAAAGAGCGAATTGTTTAACTTCATTGATCGTACGGGAACCCATGTTTCGACGTGATCCGGCCGTAATCTTGGTGATCCTAAAGGAATGTAATTCGCCTGAACACGGCGATGGAATTAAAAATTAAAAAAAATTAAATCAGATGAAAATAAAATTATATCTTAACCTAGTTTCAACGCAGAAAGAGAAAACGAGGATGAGACAGAGAGAAGAAACAAAAAGAAGACGAGAGAGAGAGAGAGAGAGAGAGAGAGAGAGAGAAAGAGAGTGAGTGTGAGGGGGAAGACGAGAGATTGAGAGAGAAGACAAGAAAGAAAAAAAGAAGAGAAGAAGAGAGAGAGTGAGAGAGAGAGAGAGAGAATGGGAAGGAAGACAAGAGAAGGACAGAGAAGGCGAGAGAGAGAGAGAGAGTGAGAGTGAAAAGGAATACAAGCGAATAAGAGAGAAGACGAGATAGAGAGAAAATGAACAGAAGGCGAGATACAGAGTGAGCGAAAAAGTGAGTGAGTGTGAGAGGGAAGACGAGATAACAAGAGAGAAGACAAGATAGAGAGAAAATGAAGGGAAGAAAGAGAGAGAGAGAGAGAGAAAGAGAGAGAATGAGTGGGAGTGAGAAGGAAGACGACAGAATGAGAGAGAAGACGAGATAACGAGAAAAAGAGAGAGAGAGAGAAAGAGAGGGGGAGAACGAGAGTGAGTATGAAGACGAGAGAATGCAAGAGAAGACGCAATAGAGAGAAAAGGAAAAGAAAACGAGAGAGAGAGAGAAAGAGAAAGAGAGAGAAAGAAAATGAGAATGAGAAGGAAGACGAGATAATGAGAGAGAAGACGCAATAGAGAGAAAAGGAAGAGAAAACGAGAGAGAGAGAGAGAGAAAGAGAAAGAGAGAGAAAGAAAATGAGAATGAGAAGGAAGACGAGATAATGAGAGAGAAGACGAGTTAGAGAGAAAACGAGAGAGAGAGAGAGAGAGAAAGAGAGTGAGTGTGAGGGGGAAGACGAGAGATTGAGAGAGAAGACAAGAAAGAAAACGAAGGGAAGACGAGAGAGTGGGAGAGAGTGAGAAGGAAGACAAAAAAAATGAGAGAGAAGATGAGATTGGGAGAAAACGAAGAGAAGACAAGAGAAGGCGAAAGAAGAGAGAAAGAAAGTGAGAATGAGAAAGAAGACGAGATAATGAGAGAGAAGACGAGTTAGAGAGGAAACGACGAGAGAGAGAGAGAGAGAGAGAAATAGAGCGAGAGTCAAGAGGAAGACGAGAGATTGAGAGAGAAGACAAGAGAGAGAGAGAAAACGAAGGAAAACGAGAGAGGGGAAGAGAGTGAGAAGGAAGGCGAAAAGAATGACAGAGAAGACGAGACTGAGAGAAAACGAAGAGAAGACGAGATAGAGAGAGAGAGAAGACTCCTTAAAATCATTGAGAGAAAACGAAGAGAGTGTGTGTGAGAGAGAGAGAGAGAGAGAGAGAGAGAGAGAGATAGAAGACTCCTTAAAATCATGGCCGATTTCAAAGCGTTCGTTTCGTCACGTTGATACGCGAACGATCTTACCCCTCTACGCGCCACCCATGATAATCACGATCTCACCACACTCCATAATAATATCCCCCACTTGCCACCGACAACCACACCCTCATGCCACACCTACACATATAATCTAATACACCACCCACGTGCTACCCACATTCATATTCTCCACACGCGTGATCGTTATTCCCTTTCTCGCTATCACTCTCACACACATCTACATCGATTAATCTTACATTGGTTTGGCACAAGGCCACAGAAATAGGAAACCAAGTTAATACGGTACTGGGAGGTATTATTCTCTACTCTCTAATCTCCTTTTTCTCTCAGAGGCAATGTCGCATGCCTATTGCTACTCTATCGCTATTTCCAGATGAACTTTACTCCTTAGTTCTGTCTTTACATCACGAGTGGCGCTTGTGCCTTGGCTGAAGTTTCTAAGATCAATGGTTAAAAATAGCTTTGAGCAAATAAAGCCTTTGGATGTTGATGATGACCAAAATTCTTCGAACAGTGTGAACTGGCGCTACAGAATCCCGAACAAAGAACTGTACCAAATAACAGAAACCACATCAGTTGAGGACTTTTAACATCAGCCTTTCTTCAAATCTTGGGGTCTGGCGCTACAGAATCACAGAAAAGAATTGTACCAAATAACAGAAACCACATCACTTGATAACTTTTAACATCAGCCTTTCTTCAAATCTTGGGGTCTGGCGCTACAGAATCACAGAAAAGAATTGTACCAAATAACAGAAACCACATCAGTTGAGGACTTTTAACATCAGCCTTTCTTCAAATCTTGGGGTCTGGCGCTACAGAATCACAGAAAAGAATTGTACCAAATAACAGAAACCACATCAGTTGAGGACTTTTAACATCAGCCTTTCTTCAAATCTTGGGGTCTGGCGCTACAGAATCACAGAAAAGAATTGTACCAAATAACAGAAACCACATCACTTGATAACTTTTAACATCAGCCTTTCTTCAAATCTTGGGGTCTGGCGCTACAGAATCACAGAAAAGAATTGTACCAAATAACAGAAACCACATCACTTGATAACTTTTAACATCAGCCTTTTTCAAATCTTAGGGTTGGCGCTACAGAATCACAGAAAAGAATTGTACCAAATAACAGAAACCACATCACTTGATAACTTTTAACATCAGCCTTTCTTCAGATCTTAGGGTCTGGCGCTACAGAATCACAGTCAAAGAACTGTACCAAATAACAGAAACTACATCACTTGAGGACTTCCAAAAGCAGCAACAACTAAAATGGATAGCACATGTAACTCAAAGAGAAAATAATGACTTAAGATTTTAACAGCTTTAACAGGTTAATGATAAAAAAACTTTGAGCGAATGAAGCATGTAGGTTTTAGCGTGGGCCATCTCTACAATATCACAAAGAACTGTACCAAATAACAGAAACTAGATCAATTGAGAACTTCCAATAGCAGTAACAACTAAAATGGGTAGCACATGTCCGTCGAAAAGAAAATAATGATATAATCAAGATGTTGATATTCCACACTATTTCAAACAAAAGGTTAGGAAGGAAACCACGTCAATACTGTAAAAAGCGATAACAGCTTACCATCATACAAAATCTTTCCCAGACATGAAAAGTTGCAAGCCTCTCACTACTCCACAGAAAGTGTTCAAACGAACTATATTCCTTAGTTCCACCAGGCTTACAACAACATCACGTTGAAACACCGATTCCCTTACGAAGTTAAGCAACGTCGAACCTGGTCAGTACCTAGATGTATGCCCGTTTGGAAATACTAGTTGCTGTAATCTTGGATGTGCGGGTGATGGCTCTTAATTCTTATCTGGAGAGCCGAGTTCCAATTCCGGTTGGGTTCGTTATCTCCACGCGAAAATACTTTTGGGAAAGGTATGAATCCACCTCTTTAACCTCAGCTATGGGTTACTTAGTAAGAGTTGTGGGACAAGGCTAATGTTAAATTGAGAGTCTCTGCGCGCACATGGAACTAGGGACAAAAACTGCTCTCAGTAAGCATTTTCAGGTTTGTTGGTTAAACTTTTCCCCTCTGATTAGGATAGACAGATTTAATTTTGTTAAAAAATTTAATTACATTCGGTGCAAAGTTATAACACTTACAAAAAAGATAAACGCTTTCAACGCATACGTGGATTTTATTTTATTTTATTTTTTATGCAGAATAAAATGTCTCGGGAACGTAGAAAATATTCGTTTATGGGATTTGCTCTTGTGCGGAAGGATATGTGCCTAATGCGTAGTTCGGCTAAGATTAAAAACTCCTACACAGGACTGCGCAATAAAATCATAAATTTGGAGATAAGAAAAAAAAAAATCATTTTTTTTTCTACGTAAAAATTAGATAATTATTAAATTTTATCGAACTTTTTGGAAATTATTGGGTAATAAATCGAATCATTTTTTAAAGTTTTTTAAAAATAATTCGTAGAAACATTTTTAGGTCTTTCATTGAATTAACTTGCTCGCAAAAATATACTGAAGGCCAAAAATATACTGAAGGCCAAAAATATACTGAAGGCCAAAAATATACTGAAGGCCAAAAATATACTGAAGGCCAAAAGTTTGGGACCACCATCTGAATTCAGAAGTGTCACCTAAAAATTGGAGGTTGTTTATCTATTTCAAAAATTTTTTTTTAATCAGTATCACCTCATACAAGGTAGCAAAGCCACTAAGACACACTTGGTGTGGAAGAATTAGGAACAGAAGTGTTATGATGTTGATTTGGGGTTAGTAGAGACAAACGCCAAATAACACGTAACAATAAAAAGGGTTTTAATAGGTTGGTAAAAAGGTACAGAAATCGCCTGAGTAGTCAATAACTAGCTCAGCTAAAAACTTCTCTGTCTATCTGTCTTAGTATTTATCGATCCACCCACGAGAACCGAATATGGCACAAGGCCGGTTTAATGTGGATATCTTCGAGCCCGTAGGCTCGGCCAAAAAAATATACCCTTTGAACCCGCCTAGACGGGTTTCAGGCCCTGTCTCACCTCCCCGGACGAAACCTTGCCCTTCGGCAAAGCTTCGTCCGGGTTCCTCTATGCTAATGCAGAGAATGGTTTTTTTTAACGTCGCTTACAGTCAAAGACTGTATCACGACTCAAAAGTAGACTCAGAGGAGGTCTTACCCTCTCGGTCTTTCCATCATGTCAACTGACATGCCACTATTTAAAGTCTTTGTTCACAGAAGCAGACAAGTTCATCTTCAGGAGGGGTGGTAGGTTTCCGACACAACAAGAAGCATTAATAATTAGCAGAAAGAGTATAAGAGTAATCAGGAAGACATTAGATAGAGATTGACATTGCATTTAAATTTTTACATATTAATGTTGGCTGGGAAGAACGGAACCGGAAAGGAGTTCCACAAGCGAGAAACGCGGGAAAAGAAACAGTTGGCATAAAATTTACGGTTACATCTTGTCAGCTGAACTGTAAATTGATGAGATCTCGCCGCCAGTCTCGTACTGAGCTTAAAGCCATAAAGTCTCGGTAACATGGCGAAGATCTCATCCGAGCATTTACAATGAATGTGTTTATAGAAAAGACACAGGGAGGCAACCTTTGGGCGGTGGGAATGTGAGTGAAGCCGAGCCACCAGATCAGGAACAATAATATTGCTGATTCTACTTTGGATTTTATCAAAGAGTTCAAGGTAAATAGCAGGAGCACCGGATCATATATGGCAGCAATATTCTAAGTATGGACGAATGGTAGACTTATGGATACGTAAGATAGATTCTGGAGAGAAAAATTGTCTCGCACGACACAGAGAACCAACTTTTTTAACAGCTGACCTTCACACAGAGAACCAACATTTTTAGCTGCTGACCTTGACACAGAGAACTAACTTTTTTAGCAGCTGACCTTGAAACAGAGAACCAACATTTTTAGCTGCTGACCTTGACACAGAGAACTAACTTTTTTAGCAGGTGACCTTGACACAGAGAACCAACTTTTTTAGCAGCTGACCTTGACACAGAGAACAAACATTTTTAGCTGCTGACCTTGATACAGAGAACCAACTTTTTTAGCAACTGACCTTGACACAGAGAACTAACATTTTTAGCTGCTGACCTTGACACAGAGAACCAACTTTTTTAGAAGCTGACCTTGACACAAAGAGCCAACATTTTTAGCAGCTGACCTTGACACAGAGAACCAACTTTTTTAGCAGCTGACCTTGACACAGAGAACCAACATTTTTGCAGCTGACCTTGACAATGGACTCAGTATAGTCTTTCCACTTCATGTCAGCTGAAAACGTTAGCACGAGAAGGAGCAATGCTTGACTTTCCTGGAGGTTAGCATCAGCCATGCTGATAAAAGACATAGACGGTGTATCTAGTAGCTAACTTCGGGCCAGAGTCATTTTCTCTTCTTGAAGGTTTTTATCGTATATTCAATAATAATGATAACAAAATTAACCCATTGCTGTATAAAGTTTCTTTAAAATGTTGGCTCTTTTTACTCTTAGATCTGGCCTGTTTTAAATTGTAGTCAGCCCCTCTCTAAAATATTAGACGCTATGCATTAATACGTTAAATCATTTCTGCATCCGAGCTTAGTAGGAGTCAATTAACCTAAGGAAGGCATGAAACCTACTAATCATTAAATCCAGGAGTTGACCTCGAAATTTTGGTGTATATAAACAAATAATTTGAATGAAACTAAAATTGATACCCTGTATCAAGAGGGTTAATTCTGTTTTCAGTCTGGTAACAACCCCTTGGTAACAGGAAAATATTATAAGTTCGCTTTTTGAAATCCTTTTTATTCCACATGTATTTAAACTGAATTACCAAAATCAAACAAGTGCCAAAATGTAAATATCTGGGAAGTGTTTTAATAGAGGACGGAAATTGCGGAATCCGAAGGCGCATTGGGATGGCGAAAGATGCCTTCCAAAAGCCTAGCAGAATATTAAGAAACAGAAAAAAAACTTAGACGTAAAGAAAAGAGTACTGAACTTTTACCTGATATCAATCCTCCTATATGTGAGTAATTGCTGGATAATCTCCTCAAAGTTGAACAGACTTGCGGCAACAAAAATGTGGCTCTACAGAAGGATGATGAGGATACAATGGATCGAATATGTGAGCAACGATGAAATCTTAGAGAAAATGGAAACATATACTTAACATCAGGGAGAGAATAAAGACACAAACGAAAGCTGAAGCGTCAAAAATTATTTGAAGAAACAAAAGATGGGAAGTTGTGGAGCGCCACGAATGTCTACATATTGAAGAGGTATGGCATGACAATAGTAATATTAACTGTTTCCTTATGAGGAAACATTCAGTATTCACTGACCAAGCAGGCAGGTTATTCAAGTTACCTTCATTCTTTGGCCTTTAGACTGGGATCAAAGTGTAGTATCTGTTTTCCTCCTAACAATAATGATAACATTAGCCATTTCCTTATAAGGTATCAATTGATTGGGCATCCGGTATTGATTTCAACTGAAATTTATAAAAAATCTTTCTCTTAAAACACTTTTCTTAGGAAAATGGTTTTCTCAAGTACAGTAGCTGTTTTTTTTGATAATGTTCACCCTGTACAAGGCCCCAAAGCCCCTCAAGGCAGAGGCTTACAGAGTAATAGGTAAGAGATACAGTTTATGATTGTATGTGGTAAAGCTAACGGTTAACCCTAGACTTTAACAGGTTAAGATTACTTTTTGAAATTATAAGAATATTTTTATAAATAATAATAGCTTAGATTAAATTAATTCGGCCTTGTGCCACATCTGACCGCGTGGGACGGTTGGTAGATATCCTGCAGATATTCACTTGAGATTCACTTGTAGAAGTTGACTACTTCTTCTACTCTCCGCTAACTAATCTTATATGTGCTGTTCTTGTCCTAAGTATTATCGTTCATTACCAACCTTCGTGAGATTATTCTATTCAGTAACCTTCCTTAGGCTTCAACAATATATTCATACATGCATATATATATATATTCTAACATGCATATATATATATATATATATATATATTCTAACATTAGATTGTCTATGGTGTGTGTATGTCACTACAAAAATGTATCTTTATGCATTAGACATCCGTCAACATTCATTTTTCTCTTATATTAAACCCTTCCACTCACCTCTCCTAAAATTCTTCTCTGTTAAGGTTTAATCTCCCTCCTCCTCATACTTACACTCTCTCTAAATTCTGTTTTTTTTATTCCGGGGTTGTTTTTCTGTTTTATTTTTGAATTTGTAGGTCCGATGAATTGGATCGTATTTACGATTCCAATGGAATAAATTATGACCATGGAATATTAGTGTTTAAGCCTTTTTATTATATATATATATATATATATATATATATATATATATATATATATATATATATTGTATTTATCTTCTTTTTATGTACGTTTTATTGAATATGGCAGACAAGGTGCTTTGATTTAGTTTTTTATACAATTTCTCATGCGATCTTGTTTTTTTTTCTTTTCAGTCGATAAATTATATAAGAACTGTTCAATTGTTGTTTTTTTTTTTCGAGCGCTTTCGGCTATACATTTAGCCATTTTCAAGGTTGAAATATATTAACTGTTTACAAGGAATAGATTCTTGTATGTATGTATGTATGTATTTATATAATGCTTTCATTTTCAAAACACGGTCATGATATTGTTGTCCATGTTCATAGTTGATATTATCGAATGCTGGTGTTTTTGTTTTTATTAATAAGGCTTCCATTATTTTTAGCCTTTTCTTACATGTAGATGATGCTATTATATTTGTGTTGTCAACGAGTATATTACGAATAAGGACCAAGTAGGCCTCTATGAGTATTTAAATGAGACCTAATTGAGCTATGGTCAGAAAGATATAATGTGAGTCTTCTGGTTAAACATGTTGTAGTGTGTCCTATGTAATTGTTTACGAATTTTGATTGATTTTTTTATGTAATTTATCTACCGAAAATAAACGTGCATATATATATATATATATATATATATATATATATAAAGAAAGAACAGTAAGATATAAAATCCGGTGTTCTTATAGATATTTTTATTTTTACAAAATAGTGCTCAATGTAAATTTACAGAGCATTAATTTTACCGTTAACAATTTTTTAAAAAAACATTCAGACGACATCCATTCAACTGATGTCAGGTTTCATTGTAAAATACATCCCTACCCCTTCCAAATTGTAGCTAATAACTGATACAATGATACTGACATAAGGAAAATCTAGACATCCCTTGTTCAATTTAAGTAGAATATTCTGTAACCATGGAAATGTGATTTTAGCTGTGTCTTTAAAACCCGGTAATTTTTCAAAGTTACTCCAAAATTCGCTTGAAGATGAAATGGAACTAATGCTTTTAATTTAATTGCAAAATTAAATTCAGGTTTTAGCTTCTATTTTTGAAACATGGTTGGAACTGTGTAGCGAAAAAAACATATTTTAAATCAATTAATTTATAATATATATATATATATATATATATATATATATATATATATATATATATATATATATATATATATATATAGTTAAAAATCGGAGACTTCAGAAAGCCATGGTAATATTTTATATTTTGCGAGATCGATAAAATTTAATTTCGCTTCGTCAGACCTTGCGGTTTGAAAACAATGAGTAGATTTAAAAGTTCTTCCGGGAATCAACCGAAAAACGAAATGAGAAACAAGATTAGCGGAAGTTGTGTTTTAAGATAGTTACACAGATTAGGAAGGGGGGGTATATGTTTATAGGAGATACGATGTTTGTAGCATTGACCTCTCATTCACTGGACAAGAGAAAGGAATAAAGAGAGAGGGAGAGGCAGGGAACAGAAGCGAGGAAAGGAGAAACCTGAGATCGTACACAAATCCCTATACCTACATACATACACATTTTTCTATATACACATATAATTAAAATTACACATATCTGCCTACATCCATATACACATTCGCATCCATCTACATATATATGTTTTCACGTAACACACATATACACCCATACTGATCTATTTATCTATTTGTAAACACTTATGCACATATTTGACTAGTACATTTTTAAATCAATACTTAGATAAGATGTAAGATGTCCTCAAGTACATTACTAATCGTGTGGCTATAAAGGGGCACTTAAGAGTGTTTTCCATCAAGTGACCCCAGATATATACACAACGCTTAATCTATGCACCTACTTATGAGAGAATACAACATACAGCACACATATACCCACAAACCTATTTACACAGACAGGGACACACATGTTTGCATGTACAAAAACTATGTCCCAACACAGATACAAAAGAAAAGAAGTACCATAGATGCTTTGCATACACGTTCATGAAGAAGAGAGATATGTGAGCGTTAGATGCCCAGGTGAGAGGGTTTTTGTAAAATGAGGTCACATGTGATGAAGGGAGGGGGGATTCCGATGAAGGATGGTGATTCTGCATACACACATACATACACACACAAACATACACAGACATACATATATACACACATACGCACACATTGTATTATATATAATTAATGTATATATATATATATATATATATATATATATATATATACACACATATATATATATAGACATTCATATACACATATACCTATCCACATACACATACATATACGCATGCACAAATACATGTAAAACATCCGGAACCCAGTTTGGGTCAATCTTCTTGAAAATTGGTGTTATTTTAGAAGTCCGAAGCGGTTCTTATATCTGCATTTGAAGACAAGCTCGTTTCGTCGATTAAGTAATTCGTTGGTGTTTTCATATTTGATTATTAGGATTTTTTCCTTGATGCATAGAAATGTCTCTGAAATTGTTGAGAGTTCGGGCCTTATATATGATCCTCCATTTTAATTGTGGGATGAAGCCTCCATCAATGAGGTCCCAATAGTGTTTTGATAGGGGCGTCTGCTGTCTTTGAGATTCATTATTGAAGGAATGCCGGTGACTGTAGAAACGCTGTTTCCAAATTCCCACTGAAATTCCGATGTAAACTTTTTCCTGGTTTACATTTTCCTTTGGAAAAATCGTAGCTTCATATACAACATTTTTCGAAGTGCAATTCCCTCCCACCGAACAAACGGCCCCAACTCTACAGCTATAGCGAGGTTTGTTCCGCCGCGCCCCCCTCTCGTGAAATTTACTTAAGATATGATTGTTGTGGGAATTGATTATATTTTCTACGTTGCCAACACACGAGTAACTGATTTTTAAGCTTTTTCTGTTAAATATTTTCTCCAAAGGATTGTTATCATTAATAAAGTGTCTGTCTATTAACTTTAAAAATATTTACCAATATTGATGTTGGATAACCTGCAGAATGGTGGGTTAAACCATATTAAGTTCTTTTTTCTATTTTTAGATTTGTTAGGTGTATCGTTTCTCAGATTTCGTTGGTAAACTAACTCTTTTGTAAAATTACATTCTAAGGGCCTGATGATATGTGATTTTATTTTCATTATTTTTTTGTTAGATGATAACTTATTGATTCTGGTATTAACGATGTTAGGAATTTGTTTTAAAATTGATGTTGAATGGTTAGAGTGGACATTGATATATATGGGGGTTTGATTTTGTTTATGAAAGGACTTCAAAGTGTCATTGGAAAGTCTGAAGGTAACGTCTAGAAAGTTAAATATTTTGAGGTTGGAAAATATATCAATTTTAAATCCCAGAAATTGAAAGGCCTTTATGATCGTTTTTTTGTAATTTAGAAGAAAGGGGACCATTATTATTTGGGATAACTATGAGTACGTCGTCCCTGGGAAAAACCTACTTGGTTGTGGCTAATAATTCTACTGATTGTGTCTAATATGGATATCCCTACTAAGTACGCTATTTGAACAGAGTCGTATGCTCCCATAGGAACATCGAAGTTATTATTTTTATCCAGGAAAAGTTGTTAAACATTAGTATAAATTGTCTTGATGCTATAATGACTTTAAGCTCGTCATCAGTAATCTTAGTGTAATTCTTAGCGAAGTTTAAACTTTTAAGTAATATTTCTTCTGAAATGGAGGGGTAGAAGTCTATGATATCAAAAAAGAACTGAATTTTATCGGCCTCTCGAAATATAAAATATTACCATGGCTTTCTGAAGTCTTCAATTTGTTAATTAATTATTACTTGCTCTGTATCCAACATTGAGCTCTCGGGATTTAGATCCTCCCTGGAATGATCCATACGGATTACCAATTAACTTTATCATATATATAAATCTATTTCGGTTAAAATTTATTTAATGAATATACAAAAATATATACAGCGCTTCCGTCCGACGTTTACAGTTCTCTTTGGATTAATGTTCTCTTTGTAATTATCCCTACTAATTATCAGTTAATATTATATATATATATATATATATATATGGCATTTGCAGACTAGTCGCACTGTTTCGCTGCATCACAGATACTCAGTGCAACTATACAAATGAATGCCTCAAGCCCAGATCGAAACCCAACAGATTTGGTGTCAGTCAGAGGTTCTACCACTGAGCCCTTTTCACTCGACAGAACGAGTCAGCCAAATCTAGCGTATTGGTTTTACAAACGTAAACAAACGCCAAGCTGCCATAGTGCTCCATTCATTTTACTGAAGAGCTTCGCATTTACGCAGGTCACCGTTGTTTTTAGAATTATGAGATAACGATATATATTTTATATACCAAGAAGAGTATTGAGGAAATTGTGAGACAAAATTCTAAAAGTTTATTTGTGATGCGTTTCACCCATTAGGATTTCATCGAACTGGGTTTGTTGACGTTGTTGTGATTACACATACGTATGAACGAGAGGCGCTGGTAGTTTCAAAATTTTGTGAAAGAATTTTTTGAAGGAATTGTTTGTAATCTATCCAAATGCATCCATATTCTTTTTCTTTCCATCATCTTTGTTTTTAAATATCCCACATTGTGATAACAGAAAATCTGCCAAGAATGGTGAAACGTTGTAAGAACTTGGATGTAAATTTGCTTTGGCCAAACTAGTGATTAAAGTACTTTCTAGACATTTTCGTCTATTTTCTCTTTTAATTAAAGTAGCAATTTTAAGGTCAAAATTGTGGTCAGTTTCGTTACGCTGAACACTCAATGTGTTTTCTGTGTGTGTGTTTAAATATCTCTTTTGTGTTCATATAGACTTTAGTTTAAATTTCTTGAGGTTTCAACAATATATTGCTTCTGACAATCCCTGCAGTTGATAGAGAAAATATCTCTTTCAAGTTTTATCTTGTTTTGTTTTGTATTGATTAAGTCTTTTATTTATTTAGATGTAGGTGTGACATATTTTATGTTGAGTTTAGATAAATTCTTTTCGGTTGTAGTTGTGATAGAGTTAGTGGGTAGGATAATATATTTTTTGATTCGTTGGGTTTGTCAGGAAAGGCTAGCTATTCTATTTTGGAATATTTTATCCTTGAAACAATCGATCTGTTTTGTTTTTAATTGCAAATGAGAAATTTGAAACTGATTACGTCATTGCTAACTGCTAACTATTACGAGTGTCGAAACGGATCAATATAATTAGCATGCAGTTAGCATAAATAAAAGCAAAGTATAGATAACTCTTAAAAAGTTCAGGGATCGAATTAAAACTTCATTGAATTTATAAAGACTTCTAAAATTGCTAGCAATATCTCTGAGATGAGGTATTATGATTATTTACTTCATTGCTATATTCACCGGCCTTCTTCAGATGATTGGATCTCTGAGATGAGGTATTATGATTATTTACATTATTTACATTATTCGGACTGTTATCTTCATCTTCATTGCCATATTTACAACGTTTTCGTCGTTATACGCTCCGGCCTTCTTCAGATGATTGAATCTCTGAGATGAGGTATTATGATTATTTACAATATTCGGACTGTTATCCTCATCTTCATTGCCATATTCACAACGTTTCGGCTGTTGTATGCCCCGGCCTTCTTGAGGACACATGGCTCAGTGGATAAAGGCGTTGGTTAGATCCAGTGACTAGACTGATATGTGTTCAATACCAGGCTACTGCAGTGGTGAACCAAAAATACTTGGAGAGTTGAATTAAAGGGAAATAATTGAGTCTTCCAGAAGAGGCATGGCACGTGGAACTAGGACAAATATACATCGGTTTACGAAATAAAGGGTTTGGTTCGAAATTACAATCACCTGAAGAAGGTCGGAGCGTACAACGGTCGAAACGTTGTGAATATGATGAGGATAACAGTCTGAATAATGTAAATAATATATAACTGGCCACTCGTATTCGAGGATACTCTTAGCAGACTTTAATTACAGTTTCTGGGAAAGAGTGTGCTATCTAGCGTGATCAACAATTTGAACAAGACCAGCACCTCGGCCACGATAACTTGTGGCTTCGTGATAATACTGATAATCTGATAACATCAAGAAGTATCCTTCCCGACAAATCGACCTTGGTGAGATTCGAACTCTGGTCTCATGGTCAGAATTCTGACAAATGCTGTGGTTTCAGGAAAGTCTAATGAATCAGTCCTTTTCATACCTCTATCAGTTAATAGGTATCTATCTATCTATCTATCTCAGTCTGTTTATATATCTCTTTCTTTAGTAAGGATCGAACACGAAAGGACAGGCAACAGAGCAACGTGGCATTGGCTCATTGCCTTTGTCATGTATTAACTCCGCCATCTTCAGTGTGCCTTTGTACGCACACGAACCTCTTTTTATGACTCCATCATTCAAACCTCTCGCCACCCCGCCGTCCCGTCAAATACATTTTTAACATGACTTAATACAAAGGAATGAATTTGCGTCGTTTGTCGACACTAGCGTTCACTGGAAAAATTCATCATAATTTCTTTTGCTCCCTGTGTAATCAAGGCAATGGATTTACTGAACCCCCGTCATCGTCCGTTCGTTTTTATTTCTTCATCCCTGCGTTCGAGCAGGCGGTGGGGTGGGAGGGGCTGGTTAACGAGAAACGGTATCGTCGGATCGATAATCGCGCCAGATTTGCTAAGCGTTGATGAATTTCTTTCGAAATCCAGGTTGGCACGCGGGTAGAAAACCGGTTAATCTGAAGGGTGGAGAGTAGAAGTAAATGAATGAATTAAATAAACGAATGAATCAATCAATGAATGGCTGGTTAAATGAAGGAAAAAAAAATACAAACAAAACTTTTCCCTTCTGTCTCCGATTAGGACGTCTTTTTGAAGAGGCCTGATGTGACAATAAACAAAATTCAGCCATTCTCTCTTTCCTATATATATATGTGAAAAGTGTGTGTATATAAATATAAATAAATATATAAATATATATAATTATTTATATATTATATGCGCGGTACTTATTTGTCTGACGATCGCAAAAGCGTGAAACCCAGGGCCACAAACTCACATCAATCCAACAAATATATATATATATATATATATATATATATATATATATGGTGCAGTTCAATTTATATTACAATGAATCATTCGTACAAAAAGTAGATTAGTAAAGTTAATGATATAAAATGGCGAAATCCCTTCGCAAACAAAATTTTGAAGTTGTATTGAGTCTTCCAGAAGAGTCATGGCACGTGGAACTAGGACAAATATACCTCGGTTTACGAAATAAAGGGTTCGTTGTGGATTCCGGGTTGAAATCCGGTACCAATAAATAACAAACGCCAGGAATGAATATATGAAAATAATGTATTAAGTAATAATACAAACTGGTAAAGCAGGTTAGTAGTTCCAGGAATACAGGTTAGTAGCAAAATATATATATATACAGTCTTTGGTATTGAAGTATCGCTGTATGACTTCTTACTGAGTCTACGTGCTCGCTCACTGTGACTCCTACAACTCTTCCGGTTATCTACAACCTTTTACTCTGTGTTATATATATATATATATATATATATATATATATATATATGCATGCACGTATATATATATATGCTTTTTTCTGTTTATACAAAATATTTTTAGATATCATTTATGTAAGTAAATCATATCTATAAAAATAACGTATAAGCAGAAAATATAATAAATAATTTTCGGACTTAATCCATTTAATAATATATATATATATATATATATATATATATATTACACACAGAGGGTGCGACTGCGATGGGTAAATTGTCGCCATTTTATATTTTGAATTTAGCGCATGCTCGCTGTTTGTTTTTGATTTTGCCGATTGCACAGTATAGTAAGGTCATTTGGGCATCGTCTGTGAGAAAAAGAGCACCATGATGCAATTCACTCTGCCAGAAATTTGGAAATGGCATGCTGTACTGATTGGCATTCGCACCGGAAGCTGTAATACAAACATTTCGGAGTATTTGGATGTCATTCTGAGGCAGAGCATTCGTAAAGAGTTGGATGAGTCTAATGGTGATTACGAAGGCACTGCAGCTCGAAAAAACTCTCTCTGATCGTTGTGATAAGAAAAAAAATTCCCGAATTTGTTGGTGAGGGCTTCAGACTCAACGCCTAGGCCTACATCAAGTGCCTTGAGGAGTTAGTGCTTCCCTTGGTCAAAAGGGTGGCAGCTGGAAGAACGTATATCTGGCAATAGGACTTCACCATGCCATACAAAAAGGAGAACCCAGTCATGGCTGGCAGACAATGCAAACACATCACCTCTTATATCTGGTCACTTAACTCTCTTGCATCTCCTTGATTCTTATGTGTGGGGTGCGTTTGAGCAAGAGACCAACAAAACTCCTTGTAACACCAAAGATGAACTAAAGGCAAGGATTATGGCAGCATTCACCAACTTAAACAAGGAGACCACCCAGATAAGATGAAGGAGATTCCAAAGTCATCTGAAGGCTGTGGTTGAAGCCAATGGCAATTTTATTGAATAAACTTATTCTTTAGTATTTCAACATATTTTTGTTTAATTTTGGTAACTTTATCTGTTAAAATGAGATGTCAGTGTTATTTTGTGACATTTAGACAACTTATCCATCGATCCTTGTCTGTTGGTGTCATCTGTACGATCGTATCGATTGGCAAAAAGTTTTGAAAGAAAACTCAGTCGAAACATCGGACGGAAGGCATTGAATAATCTTCTTTCACTTTCACTATTATGAATATTCCGGTTTTCTTTTCAATTTCATATTCATTTCTTTATTCATCGAGAAAAAAACGAAAACATATCTCAGTTATCATTTTAAATAATCCGTCATGTACAATCCCTTGACAAGCAATGGGATACATCGGGTAAATCCCATGACAGACTGCTGATCCTGCCAATTCGTTTGAAGACCCATGATGGAAAACCTATTTGCAATTCAATCTTCAGGCTTATTGGTGAGATTATATAAAAGGAAGAGGCACGGTGTAGCAATCTGTAGCGGCTCGGATTGAGGAACCCGAGAGCCGAGTTCGATATTACTTTGGGTGAGTAACTAGCAGAACCGAGCGGGTTCTATAGCCTTGGATGGCAACTTCGAATTAGAACTCGGCTCTCCGACTTTCAATTCCGAGTCGTTATCAATTACACCACCCGCACATCCAAACTTACAGCTGGTATTTCCAAACCTTTCTTAAGTCCCTGTTAAACTACATCCGGCAGCATGACCTCTGATCAGGAAATTGGAGGTTTTGAGGAGCGTGGAAACACGTCTTAATTGCTGTTGTTCCCGGATCTATCCTGACCCGGCGTGGTAGCACCTGTTAGGGTCCCAGCTATGGGCAAATAGTGACCCCCATAACAGAAACACTACGAACGTATAATATACATTTTAATCGCAAAGATACCAGCAACACCTTTTTTATTTTTAATAAAAAGACCGAATATACATATTCAGTAATACATTTTATCTGTAGTTGGAGGCACAGAATTGCGTTCAAAATATCTTTAATTGAAGCCATAAAATTGTGTTAAAATATTTAGATTTCGGGATTAAATAACCCATAGATTGCAGCAAAACAGTGATTCGGTAGGATGGTGAAAAAACGAAAGTTAATAAGAGCTACAAAGGATAGGACGTTGTGGAGAGCCATGATACAGGTCCTAGTCCAAATTCTTCCTGTATCCCTACGGTTAAGTTCTTCTCCAGAGGTCGATTTGATTCGGTGTAAATTGATATTTGGAGCTCAAATGGAAAGACTATATTGAATCAATTGCTAAGTCTGCTGCCAAGAAATTTCCTTCACCATGTCGTGCTAGCCATTTTATGTCAACAGAATCTTACATATTTATAAGTCTACCCTTCATCTATGCATTGAATATTGCTGTCATAAATGGACTGTTATTCTTGCTGTGCATGGTAGAGTTTCTAGATAAAATACAAAGACGAATCTGCAATGTTATTGGTCCTGACCTGGCATCTCGGCTGAACTTTCTTCTTTTTATAAAGGAATCTCAGCTCTTAAGTAAGGAGTCGCGAAGTGGGTCGCTTGCATTACCGAACTATAAATGGAGTTCAAAAATTAATCTAGAAAAACATTGGTTCGAAAAACAAATGATATGACAAAAATACGACTTGGAAAATGGTATTGAATTGAAAATAAAAAAAATGAAATAAAAAAGACTAGTAAAAAATGGATTTGAAAATAATTGGGTAAAAAAAGGCTTGAGAAAAAAAAACTTGGAAAATGGTATTGAAATATAAAAAAGACTTGTAAAATTTGAAAAAAAAAATAGATAAAAAAAGGCCTGAGAAAAGAGGACTTGGAAAATGGTATTGAAATAAAAAAAGACTTGTAAAAAATAGATTTGAAAAAAAATTGGGTAAAAAGGACTTGGAAAAAGGTATTGAAATAAAAAAAAAGACCTGTAAAAATAGATATGAAAAAAAAAATTGGGTAAAAAAGGCCTGACAAAAAAGACTTGGAAAATGGTATTGAAATAAAAAAAAACTTGTAAAAAATGGATTTGAAAAAAGAATTGGGTAAAAAAACGCTTGAGAAAAAAGGACTTGGAAAATACTTGCATAAAAAATGACATGACAAAAAAAAAAGGATTTGAAATATGGTATTGAATTATACAAACATTGTAAATAATCGATTTTAAAAAAATTGGGTAAAAAATAACCCGAGAAAAAGATTCTAAACAGGATATTGAAATAGTAAATACCTTACAAAGAATTAATGTGAAAAAAATTACGGAAAAAATATAACCTGACAAAAAATGTCTCAAAAAATGGTACTGAAATAAAAAAAAAAAAAAACTTCAAAAGACAGAATCTGAAAAAAAATTGGGTAAAAATTAATCTTGACAATAGAAGGACATGAAAAAAAGGTATTGAAATAAAAAAAAAACTTTCAAAAGACTGAATCTGAAAAAAAAATTGGGTAAAAATTGATCTTGACAATAGAAGGACATGAAAAAAAGGTATTGAAATAAAAAAAAAAGAAGACTTGCAAAGAATAGATTTGAAAAAAAACGATACTTGCTTAAAATGACCTGACAAAAGAAAGGACTTAAGAATAGTCTTATAAAAGACTTGAAAAGATGTATATAAAAAAAAGAAATGCATCCGCGAAAACAGATCCTGAAACATGAACTAGAAAAATTGAATCTGAAAAAAAAAATGGAGCTGGTTCCAAAATAAAAGTACTTGATAAAAAGGTATTGAATAAAAAAAGACTTGCAAAGAATAGATTAAAAAAAAATACTGGGTTAAAATGACTTGACAAAAAGAAAGGACTTAAAAATAATCTTATAAACGACTTGAAAAAAATGTATCTAAAAAAAGTGCGGCCGCGAAAAGATGTCCTGAAAACATGAACTTGAAAAAATAGATCTGGAAAAAGAAAAAAAACATATGGAGCTGGTTTCAAAATAAAGGGACTTGAAAAAAGCCACTAAGACGCAGGAGGTTACTGAATGTGAAAGAATCTTATTTATTAGATTGTTTATTTACAAGAATAATTTTAATTTTACATTCTAAAAGCCAATCAAATTGCATTTAAACTAATGGATAGCAATCATTTGTTTATAAAGAAAGAAATACGAATACAATTTTTATTCAACAATTCATAAACATTTCCTAAATTATTAAAATATTTACCACAGTATAAAGTTCGAATCGATTGGCCGAGGTTTTGTGAACCATTCACCAATCTAATAAATAAATAGTATTTATTATTTTCGTTGTCAATTATCATGAACAAAAATAGTGTATAAATTCACTTTCAACAGATTTTATCACAATTCTAATCATCGCTTTTTAAAAGAATAAACATTGCCCAGGAGTGAAGGTAGTTAAAATAATAGCGGTGTTAAGGGAAAACCTTCATTTTGATCGTCCGTTTTTTTACGGGTACGATGGTCCGAGTTTGTTTTCTATTTTTTTTTCCTTTTTATCTTTCTCTTTTCTTCTCTTTCTTTTTTTTATCATTTTCTTCTTTTTCTTCTTCTTTTTTACTCTTTCCTTTCTTTTTTTCTCTTTTAATCCTCATTTTCACACTTTCCCTTCAGTCTTTCTTTCTTGGGTTTACCTCTTTTCTTTTTCATCTTTCTCTTTTCTTCTTTTTCTTTTTTCATCATTTTTTCCTCTTCCTTCTCCCCTCTTTTAATCCTCATATTTTTCTCACTTTCCTTTCTGCCTTTCTTTCTTTTTCCCCCCTTTTTCGTTTTCAGCTTTCTCTTTTCTCCTCTTTTTTTCCATCTCTTTCCCTCTCTCTCTTTTCTCTTCCCTTTTAATCGTCTTTATTTCACTCTCACCTCTTTGCCTCTTTTCCTGTCCATCTTTCTTTTTGCTTTTCTTTTTCTTTTTTTACACATCTTCCTTATTTCCTTCTTTGTTTTTTTTTTTTTGATTCTCTAAATTTTCTTCTCGACGCTTTTTCTTGCTTCCTACATCCCTATCCCTTACAGCAATTTCATGGTGATCCTCTACCTTGACTGGCTCTTGGGTTTTGTATTGCATGAGCTAAAGTAAAAAAAATCAAAAAAAAAAAATCACCCCAACATCAGTCTTGGCTCTTGGATATCTCGACGTGCTTTAATGTCTGGCACGCTTTTATCGCTAAAACAATTACAACTGAATAGTAAGTTCGATCCACACTAGGTGCCTTATACTTTCGACTTTGTGCCATATCTAAACTATGCTTAGAAAATCGGCATAAATATTAGTTATTTCTATTTCCTTTCTGACTCTTTTTTTCTCTTTTCATTCCTCACTTTCCTTCTTTCTTTATTTCCTTTTCCTTTTCTCTTTTTTCTTTTCCTTTTCTTATATTTCTTTTCTTTTCTTCTATTCCTTTTATTTATTTGTTTCATTTCTTCTCTCTCTACTTCTAAT
>CAHIKZ030002307.1:147500-217500 GCA_903632075.3 Acanthosepion pharaonis | reverse complement strand
GTGATTGACATTGCATTTAAATATTTGAATTTTAAAGTTGGTTGGAAAGCATGGAGCTGAAAGGGAGTTCCACTAGCAAGGCAGTAAAGCCACTAAGACACAAGGGGTTACTGGGTGTGGAAGAATTATGAACAGAAACATTAATAATGAGCGGGAAGAGGAAAGAGTAATCGGGAGGACAGTAGATAGCCATTGACATTGCATTTAAATATTTGAAGATTATAGTTGGCTGGAAAGCATGGAACCGGAAGGAAATTCCACAAGCAAGGGAGTAAAGCCACTAAGACACAAGGGATTACTGGGTATGGAAAGATTAGGAACAGAAACATTAATAATGAGCGGGAAGAGGAAAGAGTAATCAGGAGGACAGTAGATAGCCATTGGCATTGCATTTAAATTTTTGCAGATGGAAAGCATGGAGCCGGAAGGGTGTTCCACAAGTGAGAAGAAACCGTTAGCATAGGACTTACGGCTGCATCTAGTCAACTCAACTGTAAATTGATGAGATATTGACGCCAGTCTAGCGCTGCGCTTAAATTAAAAAAGAGTATCGTAGCGAAGAGCTCATTTGAACAATTACCGTGAAAGTATTTATAGAAAAGACAGAGAGAAGCAACCTTACGGCGGTGGGAAAGTGATTGAAGCCGAGCTGACAGATGAGGGCCGATGATATTGCAGATTCTTCTTTGGATCTTATCAATGAGCTCAAGGTAAATACCAGGAGTACCGGACGATATGTGGTAGCAATCTAACCTAGATACAGCCGCCACATTTCTTGCGCTTCCCTTCTGTAACACTCCCTTCCGATTTCTTGCTTCCCTGGTAATTACAACCTTCACAAATTTAAATGCACATCAGTTGCCATCTTCTGCCTTTTTGAATCTCGTTCCTTTTTTTTGTCCGTTCCTTAATCCTCCCTACTAAAGTCTTCTTATAACTACTTGTAACCCCTTGAGTCTCAGTGGCCTTGCTTGGGCTGAAATGAGCGAGGAAAAGTAAAAGAAAGTAGAAGAAGCACGGCACGTGGAACTAGAACAATCTACCCCGGTGAACGTAATAAAGGGTTCGGTTCGAAATTCCAATCACCTGAAGAAGGTCGGAGCGTAAAACGGCCGAAAAGTTGTGAATATGCTAATGAAGATGAGGAGAAGAATCCGAATAATGTAAACAATGTAAGTAAAAGAGTTTTTAATTTTTTTAAATAAAAACCTAGTATCGATTCTTGTTTAGGCAATTGCGTCATTTCATTTTCCTAAGAATTGTTCATGTTTCTTGCTAGAAAAAAAGAATTGCTACCGCAAAAAGAAATTAAGATTGTTTGAATGATTCGTTTTTTACGGTTTATCAATCCTTTGCAGGTTATTTAAAGATAAAAAATATAATGTGGAGAAAGTGGGGGATCAATTCTATATTACAGTCAATATATAAACTGGACCCTTACTTTGTGGCCACGGTAGTTTCTATGCATTTGTATTTCAGAGAATGTAAATAAATCTAAAAGACATGCCTGTGGAGCTGATCAGTATTTCTTTGATTGATTCGTTTTTTACGGTTTATCAACCCTTTGCAGGTTATTTAAAGATAAAAAATATAATGTGGAGAAAGTGGGGGATCAATTCTATATTACAGTCAATATATAAACTGGACCCTTACTTTTTAAGACGGTAGTTTCTATGCATTTATATTTCAGAGAATGTAAATAAATCTAAAAGACATGCCTGTGGAGCTGATCAGTATTTCTTTGATTGATTCGTTTTTTTTTTTTATCAACCCTTTGCAGGTTATTTAAAGATATAAAATATAATGTGGAGAAAAGTGGGGATCAATTCTATATTACAGTCAATATATAAACTGGACCCTTACTTTGTGGCCACGGTAGTTTCTATGCATTTATATTTCACAGAATGTAAATAAATCTAAAAGACATGCCTGTGGAGCTGATCAGTATTTCTTTGAATGATTCGTTTTTTACGGTTTATCAACCCTTTGCAGGTTATTTAAAGATATAAAATATAATGTGGAGAAAGTGGGGGATCAATTCTATATTACAGTCAATATATAAACTGGACCCTTACTTTGTGGCCACGGTAGTTTCTATGCATTTATATTTAACAGAATGTAAATAAATCTAAAAGACATGCCTGTGGAGCTAATCAGTATTTCATTGATTGATTCATTTTCTATGGCTTATCAACCCTTTGCAGGCTATTTAAATCCCCCCCCCCACAAATTATTATAGATTTTAAGAATTTGGGAGGGCGTGATAATAATGATTTAGGGGATATATCTTACTAATTAACCCATAGCTGGGAGAAGAGGTGGATTCATACTTAATCTGAATTTGATAAATAAGCCAGAAATTATAATGTGGACATAAAGTGAGGGATCAATTCTATATTACAATCAATATATAAACTGATCACTCTCTTTATGGCCACAGTATTTTCTATACATTTATATTCCAGATAAATAAATGTAAATAAATATAAAAGACATGCCTGTGTCGCTAATCAACCCTTTGAATGTTATTTAAACCTAAAATATATTTACTATAAGATTTTCTTTGGAGATAATTATTTAGTGATACAATCTAGCTAATTAACCCATAGCTAGTGGGAGAAGAGGTGGATTAGTGGTATTTGCGCGTAAATGAGCATAAAGAAGGCAACGGGAACTAGAACGCGTTCTCACATTAAGAATCGTGAGCCATTATCCATTACACCAACCTAGCTTACAGAACCTGGCATTCCCAAGCGGTTCCCCATGTAGGTACTAATCCGGCTCAACGTTGCTTAACTACGGTGATCTTATTCAGTGTGATACGGCAGTAAGCCATTTCTCCCTTCATATCCAAGCTTACAGCCTTTGGTATTCCCAAGCGGTCACCCATCTAGATACTGGCCAGGCTCGACGTTGCTGAACTAGTGTGATTGTACGGGAACCGGTGTTTCAACGTTATGTGGCCGTAAACCATTTCTGACCTCATATCCAATCTCAGAGAGTTTAGTATTCCCAAGCGGTCACCCATCTATGTACTGACTAAACTCGACGTTGCTTAACTTCGGTGATCGTACGTGAACCGGTGGTTCAACGTCATGTCACCGTAAGCCATTTCTACCCACACGACCAAGAATACAGCACGCGGTATTCCCAAGTGGTCACCCATCTCAATACTGATCTGGTTCGACGTTGCTTAACTTTGGTGATCGTACCGTACGGTGCTTAACTTCAGTGATCGTACGTGAACCGGTGGTTCAACGTCATGTCACCGTAAGCCATTTCTACCCACACGACCAAGAATACAGCACGCGGTATTCCCAAGTGGTCACCCATCTCGTTACTGATCCGGCTCGACGTTGCTTAACTTTGGTGATCATACGAGAACAAGTGTTTCAACGTGACATGGCCGAAAGCTATGAAATTAAGACCAGACCAGAGTTTATCATCGGCGGACAATAATCCTGGAAATTAAAAATAATTCTATTTGCTTAAAATTGTATTAGTCTTTGTCAAAGAAACAAATTCAATGCTTGAAATGCTATTCAGCTGCAAAAGCCAATCAAAGAATTTTACCATTTTTCGCCAAGAATTCCTTTAGCGAGACGATCTCAATAGATGTAAATGACTTACAATGGGAAATAAATAGAATTTTAATTCAACAGAGATTCTAATTCTAAGCAAACAGAAATAGATTCTTATATTTGGCGTGTCCGTTTAAGGCGTTGGCGATCATGGCTCTCCACAATTTCCTGTCCTTTGTGGCTCTTAGTAAAATTTATCTTTTACCTATCTATATTAATCCCAGTTCTGGCAAACATTTACACAATCTTCTTCATGTTCTTCTATGTGCCATACACCTGCAGGACCATAGCGATCATGGCTCTCCACAATCTCCTGTCCTTTGTGGCTCTTAGTATATTTTATCTTCTACCTATCTATCCTAATCCCTGTTCTGGTAACCATTTACACAATCTTCTTCATGTTATTCAATGTGCCGTACCCCTTCAGGACCTGAGCGATCATGGCTCTCCACAATTTCCTGTCCTTTGTGGCTCTTATAATGAATTTTAGCTTTTAGCTATCTATCTATCATAATTCCGTTTCTACTAACCATTTTTCAAATTTTCCTTCTTGTTCTTCTATGTGACGTGTCCCTTCAGGACGTGCTAATAATTCCAGTTTTCTTAAAATTGACTTCTTGCATAGATTGAATTAATCTGGTGAGACGACTCATCCTTGTCTTATATCCCATTCTTTTTTTTTTTTCTATCTTTACTGAAATCAGTTTCTCTCAAAATGATGGCGTTTGGTTCCCGGCATAGGCTCCAGATTATTCTAATATCCTTCCAAAATCTGTCTATCTTAACTCGCAGATCTAACAGTTATTTGTCACGTAGCTTATCAAATGCTTTTGTATAATGTACAAAGTATAGGTATACAACATTCGTAGGGTCTTCTAGGGAAATGAACGTATGAGTCTTTGATCTCTCGCTACTTCCAGGGAAAGTGTTCGGACGAACTGCATTCCTTGGTTCCGACAGGTCTAACCTTCAAGGCCAGGAACTGCCATGCCACTTACAGAGTAGCAAACCACCTACATGCCCTTTGTTTTTCATTGATGGGAAATAAGTTCCACTCGAACAGCTTCTCGTGAAGCACTGCTCCGTGGAACTGACTCCCAAGGGGATATTTCCCCGATCACTACAATCTTAACCTGTTCAAGTCTGGGGTTAACCGTTATTTTCCCTTCCTATCCGTATAAATTAAAAAGTCGAACGTCTACATCAGATGTTAAAAGAAAGAAAAAAAATCAACGCCCCTAATGCCATCTAAGGACGAACATCGAAGAATTTGTTGCGGTAACTGATTTGGTTTGATTTATTTTGTTTTGCTGCATTCCTTGGTTCCGCCAGCTTTAACCTTCACGGCTAGGAATCGCCATGCCACTTACAGAGTATCAAACCATCCACATTCCTCCCGTGTTTCATTGGTGAGATAAGTTCCACTCGAACAATTTTCTTACTGCGAAACATTGCTCTGCAGGAACTGATACCCAAGAGGATGTTTTTAAATGATTTTTAAATCTTAACCTGTTCAAGTTGAGGTATAACCTTTATCTTTCCTTTCCATCCGTATAAATTGCCTCTTACTGTGTAACCTTCTACTTTGAGTGGCCCCCGAGCCTTGTACAGGTTGAACGTCACTGTAAAAAAGAAAAGGATCATAATCCGATGATTTAGTTTCTCCAAACATTCTTGTAAATACATTCCAACAACGTTTATATGAAACTTTAGAACCAAAATAATATGTATGGCGACATGTGGTAGGAATGGCGGTTAATGTCTCGCAACGATCACCAATGCCAAGGTCAGATAAGGAACTTATTTTGATGTGTCGCCATTATGAATAAGCTTTGAGTGACGTCCATAAAGGTGAAATTGTTATAGCCTGAAGATTGGGTCAGTTCATTTCCAAAACCGCATGGCTTGTGAAAAGCAAATCAAATTGTGGTCAGTAAAAGCCGCAGCGATTATGGCGTTTATTAAACAGAGAAAATATCACCAACGAGGCACAGTATCCTAAAATTACAATGTCGAATGTCTACATCAGATATTAAAAGAAAAAACCTTAAAAATCAACGCCATCTAACGACGAACGTTGAAGAATTTGTTACGATATCTGATTTGGTTTGCTTTATTTTGTTTTACAGCATATCAACCTCAGTAGGTTATTTTATTGCTGACAAGATTTTTCATATGAACAGAATATGCATTCTTTATAAGAAACTCCCCTCTCCAAAAGGCAGTACCTGCTCCTATTTATAGTTGGTAGAGTCCATGCGTGCGTGGGTAGATCCAAACTATCACGGCAAGGGTACGCCATGTCACTTACACACTAACAAACCATCTACAATTCCCTCCGTACTCCATAGGTGAGAAGTAAGTTCCATTCGCGAAGCTTCTTCTTCTATTGGACTTTGGAACCGACTCCTAAGAGGATGTTTCCCGGAATACTACAGTCTTAACCTGTTCAAGTCTAGGGTTAACCGTTATCTTTCCTACCTATCCGTATAAATTAAAAAATCGAATGTCTACATCTGATGTTAAAAGGAAAAAAAAAAGCAACACCCCTAATGCCATCTAACGACGAACGGCAAAGAATGTGTTACGGTAACTGATTTGGTTTGGTTTATTTTGTTTTACAGCATATCAACCTCAATGGGTTATTTAATGCCGACAAGATTTTTCATATCAACAGAATATGTATTCTTTGTAAGAAATCAGTTTGTGGATCAAGTTTCATTGACGTATTTTTTGTAAAGTGGGGTTTTGTTGAGAGTCAAATGTATTGCTGATAATATTTTTTTCAAATATGTATTGCTGGTATTTTCACTATAAAATTTTATTTTTATACTTTCAAGGTGTTTTAACTCCTGTTGGGTTGTTAACTATTTGCCCATAGCTGGGATCCTAACAGGTGCTACCAGCCCGGGTCAGTGTGGACCTGGAAACAACAGGAAGTTAGAGGTTGTTCAACAAAACCTCCCGATCAGGAACCTTGCTGCCGGGTGTGGTTTATCGTCATACCCAGGACGAGTTACGGTAACCGATGCTTTTTTTACTAGCAAATAATTGACAGTTAACTGAGGTTCTGCAAGATGAATTAAAAGGGATAATCTGATTTTAAATATCAGTCGAGGACAATACCAACACCCTTCTCAGGAGAAGTCATGGAAAAAAAAGGAGTGAAAATATGGCCGATTAGAAGTCAAAGAGTGTCACAAATCTGGGATCTAGGTAAATTGTTCAAAATCGATTGCTAGACAGTTAATTGCTTGAAGTCAATTGCTCGAAAAATAATGTCTCGAACTAGTAATTGCTCGAAAGGCAGATTGCTCGAATTAATTTCGAAGCACCACGTAAACTGCGCCGTCTCACGACACGTCAACGGAGCTGGATATAAAAGTAGCCACAAAACTCACTTTAGACGTTAGTCTTCTATGGCTTTCTCTCTTGGCTTTGCTTAACACACGGTGGCAAGGCTACTCTCTGTACGTGTGGTTCTTCCTTTCTTCCCATAGCAACCATATCTATTGTCATTAGACTTGTCCCTTAATTGTTAATACTCATCACTGTATTGTCTATTGTTGGTATTGAATTAACCTACAATACTACTGACTATTTTCATGATTTTTTTTATATTTGTTTTCTATTTCTATTTTAGACTATGACACAACAAACAATGTTGAAGAATATATAAGAAGTGTTGCATATATTTCATACTGTCAGGTCATCCCATAAGTTCTGTCCGAATTTTGAATAAAGAAAACAAGTGACCAAATGTTACATTTAATTTTCAATTCAATCAACAATGTATTTTCCCTGATTATCTATGACTTTTTTTCCATCTATCAGGTCATCCCATAAGTTCTGTCCGAATTTTTTGATAAAAAAACAAGTGACCAAATGTTACATTTAATTACAGATTCAATCAGCAATGTATTTTCCCTGATTATCTATGACTTCCTTCCATCTATCAGGTCATCCCATAAGTTCTGTCCGAATTTTGAATAAAGAAAACAAGTGACCAAATGTTACATTTAATTACAGATTCAATCAACAATGTATTTTTCCTGATTATCTATGACTTCCTTCCATCTATTAACAAGCTTACTAATTCCATTACTGTAAAATTCTTTTGGCTTTGATTCGAAGAACTCACAAATGTCAGTTTTAACCTCTTCCTGTGTTACAAAAGCTGTTTCTTCCAAATGATTCTGTAAGCTACGAAACAAATGGTAGTCTGAAGGAGCAAGATCGGGAGAATAAGGTGGATGAGGAATTTTCTCCCAACCAAGTTCTTCGATCTTTTGTGACGTGATTCTTGCTGTGTGGGGTCGCGCATTGTCCTGATGAAACATCACCTCTTTTTGATTCACTAGAGCAGGTCTTTTTTTCCTCAAAGCTTGGTTCAAATGCTCTAATTGCTGACAGTATATTTGAGCATTAATTGTTGCATTAGGTGGTAAGAATTCAAAGTGGATTATTCCTTGGCGATCCCACCAGATTGAAAGAAGAACCTTTTGCCCATGAAGTTCCCTTCTCGGCTGTGGCTGGGGTCCTTCCCCTTTACCAAGCCACTGTCTACGACGCTTAACATTTCGATAAAAGATCCATTTTTCGTCGCCAGTCACAAGTCTATCCAAAAAAGGTGAAACAAGTTGGCGAGAATGGAGAGAAGAGCAGATGTCAACTCGGGATTTGAGGTTGTTTTCAGACAATTCATGAGGCACCCATTTTCCAAGTTTAGGAACTTTTCCAAGTTGTTGAAGATGACGATGAACAGTTGTATGGTTTGAACTGAGAACCACTGCCAATTCCTCAACTGATAAAGCAGGATTTTCTTCAAGGGCTGCTTCAAGAAGCTTTTCATCAAACTCAACTGGACGTCCGGTTCGATCTTCATCTTCAAGGGTGAAATCTCCACCTCTGAATTTTGCAAACCATCTTCTGCAAGTTCTTTCATTCACACATTCCTCTCCATAAACTGAGTGAATGTTTCTAGCCGCTTCGGCTGCTGAGTTTCCTTTCTTGAACTCATAAAGCATTATTTGCCTCAAATGATTCTTGGGTACTTCCATGTTAGCAGGGTTTTAATCAAACAAAATTTAATTTTATTGTTCTCTGAAATAAAATTTGATCAGTTTAAATGCATCTAAACATAAAAAATAATGTTCAGCTCCATTAGACATTATAAGATACTCTTTAAATTTCGTTCATTTTAACAAAAAGTTAAAATTCGGACAGAAATTATGGGATGACCTGATAATAGACTAAATATTAGCAACAATAGTTCTATATTTTATTATTTTTTAAATCACGAAAATAACAGTAACAAGTTTCGAGCAATTGATAGTTCGAGAAATTATTTTTCGAGTATATGATTTCGATCAATTTACTGTCGAGCAATTGATTACGAGCAATTTACCGGATACCGCAAATCTGCTACCAAAGGCAAAAAAACAGTTCTTTTTTTTCTTTCTCTTTCGAGTCTGATGTCAATAGAAATCACATTTACCGCCTTGATTCTACGACCTTCTTTAATCTGACTTGGCAAATGAAAGATAAAGGCGACTTCATGTTTATTGATCACCTTACGGGTACCGATCTTTTAATTACAATTCTGTAGACGATGATAGGTCAGCAGAGGTTTGGAAATGAAATGTTCTCACCCAGTCCGCCCGCCCGCCATGCGTCCCATCCAGGTTGTCTAATTTACAAGAGTCGACGACCCAAGCGGAAAAGGAAGGAATGGTTGGTTTTACATTGAGAAGTTAAATGGTGGACAACTTTTGTTGGGTGTCAGTGAAGCAAGCAAAGAACGCAGCCGGCAGCAAAAAATGGCGACAATCAAAACTTTACTTACCGGAAGTAAAGTGACAAAATCCGAAGGAGAAAGAGAGTGTTAGATAAAATAGAAGTGATGTGGGAGAGAGAGAGAGAGAGAGAGAGAGAGAGAGAGAGAGAGAGAGAGAGAGATAAGAAAAACGAGTAAGAAATCGAAACAAAATTAAGAAAGAAAAATGAAAATAGAATAATGATACATGGATAAGAAAAGAGTTATTTAAGACTAAACGCTCCTAATGCCATCTAACGAAAAAATACGATTAACATTTTGGTCGACCTAATACAATCGAAAGCGATCATTTAAAACTAAACGCTCCTAATGCCATCTAACGAAAAAATACGATTAACATTTTGGTCGACCTAATACAATCGAAAGCGATCATTTAAAACTAAACGCTACTAATGCCATCTAACGAGAAAAACATAATGAAATTAGTCCCTCTAATACAATAAAAACGGTACTGATGTTCTGCATATCCGAACGCTTTCGGCAATTCTTCTAGCCATTAACGAGAATGATTTTTTTTTATTTAATTTTATTTTTAACTGAATGTATGGATTTTTTTATGTATGTATCTAGATTTACACAAATGTTTTATTTCCCAAACACGATCAGAACCTTGTGGCCGTGTTCATAGTTGATGTTATTGATTGTTGGCTCTTTCTTTTTTTAATATTAGTGCTTCCATTATTATTATTATTTTACATATGGATGAGACTATTGTATTTTCCATAAGTATATATATATATATATATATATATATATATATATATATATATACGGGCACGTGGCTGAGTGGTTAGAACGTTCGCTTTCTGAGTGAAGCCCGGTTACTAATTTCATTTCATCATAGTCGATTTGTCAGCAGACTTCCTGATGTTCTCGGTCTGGAGGAGGTACGACGCCTTTGGAAAGTGCCCGAAAAATCACACCACAGGCTGACTTAAGCCTTGCGAATGAAATTGAGTAGACGGAACTCTCAGGAGCCGTCGATAGCTGTGCTAGCACGAAGTCACAAGTCATCGTGATCGAGGGTTTAAGCGTCCTGGCCTTGTTCAGATTGTTGATCACGCTAGATAATACGCTTATCTCCCAGAAACTGTAACAAGAGCTTGCTCAGCATAGTTGCAGTATAAGTTGCAGTGGGCTCTGTGGGTGTTGAACAAACACAAATGTCCCTGCGTCTTGCAATAGGTTTTTAGCTGGCTACCATAGTAAACGGGTATTCTTCAATACGAGTTGTCAGCCATTTTATATATATATATATATATATATATATATATATATATATATATATATATATAGCCAGGTAAGATGAGAGGGTATGAATATAATTCCAACATTCGTAACATTTAATTTAAAAAAGAGGTCTGAATGCAGAGTAAAGCAATTAATAAGTAAATTAGTAAAGAAACTAATTGGTCACTCGCCAGTAATTTACAATCGCATGAGGAGACGCATGGATATGCATCGAAACACCTCTGCAATGCTGTAGCGATTTTTGACATGTTTTGATTTAATATCCTAAATAAATTATATATATATATATATATATATATATATATATATATATATATATATATATATATATATATATATATATATATATATATATATATATGAGAGAGAGAGAGAGAAGGAGAGACAGACAGACAGAAGAGAGAGGGGAAGAACCAAGAAGAATTATTATAGAAATAAATAGACATATTATATTATTCAATATATATATTAAAGCATGTTTCAATAAATAATGTAGATGTATTATGTCTATTTTATAATAAGTTCTCTGTTCAGTTTCTTGATGTTAAGATGAAAATCATCAAGGGAGGCTCCGTTTTTACTACCCAAGTACTTTCGATCTCCCTCCCTCACCCTCTCTCTCTATCTATCTATTATCTATCTATCTATCTCCCCCTCTCTCTCTCTCTCTCTCTATATATATATATATATATATATATATATATATATATAAGTGGACATCGATGTCAACACCCAGCGGTAACAGTCTGTTTCATGCTTAAACGCAGTCCTCAGGCCATGAAAATTGCTTTTTAGTCTTACTCTCGCCGGTGGGTGTTGAGCTTAATGTCCTCTTTTATATTTACATACGCCCTATTCCTGATATTGAGCACTTTAAGACATAAATATAGCATACCTTCAAACTCTATTTTGTATTATATTTCATCATATATAACTTGATCTGCGCATATGTTGGGATTGTCGAATTCAAATCGCTTCCGATCTCGTTGCGTACAGAAAAGTAGTAGGAACACATATCTCTTACCTTGTTTGGTCACCAGTCTATGAGAATAGCAATTCAAAGCTTGCAACGGTGTGTCTGCCTAGCAAGCGATGGCTGATATATAATGAAATATAATACAAAATAGAATTTTAAGTTTTATGCTATATTTATGGATTAAAGTGCTCAATATCAGGGATAGGCTGAAAAAGCAACATGCGTGGCACAAGGCTAAACGTATGAGACAGAAAGTGACGCTTTCGGTAACGGAGATATGATTCTACAGGAGAATAATGAGAGTACTATGGACAGAGCATGAAACTAACAAAGAAGTTTGAAGGAACATTGATAAAAACAGGAAGCGTATACTTACAATCAGAAGGAGCCTTGACATTTCTAGGACGCATGATGAGGAAAGGAGGGTTAGAGAATTTGTCACTCTCAGGACATAATGGAAGCAAAAGAGACGGAGGGGAAACAGCACGTAACCTACGTAACGTTGATAACAGCTACAAAAGATAGGAAGTTGTGGAGAGTCATGATCGCCTATGTCTTGAAATGACATGACACACCGAAGTAATTTTATCTGATACCTGCTTGATATCGGCACCGTAAGGACGTCTGAAAAGAGGCGGTAGGTATTAAAATAAATGTGTACAAATGGTGTGTTGGAGAAAGAAAGCAGTTCGGTCAATAAATTCCGAATGCTTTCTCATAAGGCAACGGCTATTATTACCATTGCAGATTCTACACTTTGATCCCAGCCCGATTGCCATGCAGTGAAGAAAAGTGTAACTTGATTAGCACTGACTGCTCGGTCAGTGAATGCCGAAGGTCTCCAAATAAGGAAACAACTATAATTATTATTGCTATAAAAGATGTATAGAACAGATACTATACTTTGATCCCAGCCTGATGGTCAGGGAGAGAAGAAAAGCTTAACTCGGGTAACACTGGCAGCTCGACCAATAAATGCCGAATGCTTCTTCATAAGGCAATGGCTAATATTACCATTGCTAGTGGAGATGTAGAAAGCATATTCTACACTTTGATCCCAGCCCGATTACTATGGAATGAAGAAAGACGTAACTCGATTAGTACTGACTGCTCGGTCAGTGAATGCCGAATGTCTCCAAATAAGGAAACAGTTAATATTAATCTTGTCATAAAAGATGTATAGAACAGATACCACACTTTGATCCCAGCCCGGTGATCAGAGAGTGAAGAAAAGCTTAACTCGACTACCACAGTCAATGCATGTCGAATTTTTCCTCATAAGGAAACGTTTATTGATATTACCTTTACTCTTCATTATTACAATTTCTTTCCACATTGAGTATGGCTCAACATAATGTAAATATTAATATAGATAAACAAAATAGTAACATGACTTAATACAGAAGGTTTTGATTAATATTTATCTTTTTACATGTGCATTTTAGATAGAATACATGCATAAATGAGTTTATTTTCCATTCGTTTTTCGATATTCATATGCTTTGTTGCAAACAAGACATGAAAGCCGAACTCGAAGCACCCCATGGCTGAAAGAGAAGCGAAGAAAATTGTTTTTCTGCGCAGGAGGATCACGCATTAAAGATATTTCAGCCAATAAGAATGCTTCACGCCTGAAAAAAAGACCCCCCCCACAAAAAAAACCTTGCCGCCCAGAGTCTGTTTTTAAATCCAATAAAGAAGCAAGATACCTCGTTCCAGGGAGAAAGAAATATTTTCAACTTCCGCACGGATTGCGTCACCCTTCTCACCGACATTTGTTGCATTCACTTGTTATCATAAGGAAGAAAGCGGACAAACACTTGCTTCCCTGTGTGAGTAAAATTTCGCTCTACCGAAAACTCATTTTAATATTTTTCGATTTTCTTTAATTCTTTATTTTTCTTTTTTAATTTAAAAAAAAAAAAAGAAAAAAAAATCCGAGTTATAGAACCTCCACTTCCAACGGTACGATCATTGAACTTCATCTTGTACTCTTGAAATAAGGCAATGGTGTTACAATGGGCTCTTAAAAAAAGAATATTTCATTCACGTTATGGTCAACACTAAAGGGCAAATAATTTTTATTCTCTGCCGTGAATCATACAAAAAAAAAAAAAAAAATGAACGCGTTGAAAACGGACATAACAAAACAAGAAAAAAACCTATAACAAAAAAAAAAAAAAAAAAAAAAAAAAGAAAAAAAGTGCGGTAGCAATAAATAACATTACCGTAAAGTAGTAATATCAAAATACAATGTTCTTTTATATAGTCAATACAGGGTACGGCAGGGTACGGTACCTCCCAAATACCTCCCACATTTTAAAGACAGACAAAAAAGCCACGGTAACTGCTATTAGAAATTCATTTCACTGTTGTTTAAATGAAAGGCGATAGTTTTTATTCATTTGGTTTTTAAAATGACATCCTCCAAATGGTGACCTCTATTCGCCATATACTGTTGTAGAGGATTTCTAAACTTTTCCATCACGTGAAAGTTCGAAAGGGTTGGGGCCTTTCAGATGGTTTTCTTTTAAGCGCTGAACCTGTGGCCCTGAAAATTTTCAAACCATGGCAGTATCGATTTTTTTTTATCCAGAACAGCAGCATTCCGACGTAATATGAAATAAGTGCGAAAATTTTCGTGTTGCCATTACAGATTGACCAGTCTTAAAAAAAAAAAAAACTTTCATCAGCAAACGCAAGGTATGTACTGATTTATGCTAAAATAGTAACTGATAGTATGCGAAAAGAAATAGCAAGATGGAGGTGCCATTGTCACTTGCATAAGTTTAATAGCACTGCACAGGTGACAGTTTAAATTGTGGGAGGACATTCTCCCGCTTTCTGTATTATATATAATAATATTGCAATATTGTTATATTGGAATAAAGTGTCGCTGCCAACACTTGAGTTTGTCAGTGAGCAAACACAGGCGATGTCATTATTGAATTAAGCAGACCATGTGACCACAGAGGGAACGCATAAGTAGTAAGTGGCGTGACGTCCTATTGATCGCCATTTCTATTCTATCCACTATTACTATACGGATCACCATTTCTATTCTATCCTCTATTACTATACGGGTCTCCATTTCTATTCTATCCTCTATTACTATACGGATCACCATTTCTATTCTATCCTCTATTACTATACGGATCACCACTATTCTATCCTCTATTACTATATCATCTCCATTTCTATTCTATTCTATCCTCTATTATAATTCGGATCTCCATTTCTATTCTATCCTCTATTACTATTCGGATCACCATTTCTATTCTATCCTTTCTATTTATTCGGATCACCATTTCTATTCTATCCTCTATTACTATAAGGATCTCCATTTCTATTCTATCCTCTATTACTATACGGATCTCCATTTCTATCCTCTATTATTACTATTCGGATCTCCATTTCTATTCTATCCTCTATTACTATACGGATCACCATTTCTATTCCTCTATTACTATACGGATCACCATTTCTATTCTATCCTTTATTACTATTTCTATTCTATCCTTATTCGGATCACCATTTCCATTTCTTCTATCCTCTATTACTATTCGGATCACCATTTCTATTCTATCCTCTATTACTATACGGATCACCATTTCTATTCTATCCTCTATTACTATACGGATCACCATTTCTATTCTATCCTCTATTACTATTCGGATCTCCATTTCTATTCTATCCTCTATTACTATACGGATCTCCATTTCTATTCTATCCTCTTTCTATTACTATTTCGGATCTCCATTTCTATTCTATCCTCTATTACTATACGGATCACCATTTCTATTCTATCCTCTATTACTATACGGATCACCATTTCTATTCTATCCTCTATTACTATACGGATCACCATTTCTATTCTATCCTCTATTACTATACGGGTCACCATTTCTATTCTATCCTTCTATTACTATACGGATCACCATTTCTATTCTATCCTCTATTACTATTCGGATCTCCATTTCTATTCTATCCTCTATTACTATACGGATCACCATTTCTATTCTATCCTCTATTACTATTCGGATCTCCATTTCTATTCTATCCTCTATTACTATACGGATCTCCATTTCTATTCTATCCTCTATTACTATACGGATCTCCATTTCTATTCTATCCTCTATTACTATTCGGATCACCATTTCTCTTCTATCCTCTATTACTATACGGATCACCATTTTCTATTCTATCCTCTATTACTATACGGATCACCATTTCTATTCTATCCTTTCTTCTATCCTCTATTCGGATCTCCATTTCTATTCTATCCTCTATTACTATACGGATCGCCATTTCTATTCTATCCTCTATTACTATACGGATCTCCATTTCTATTCTATCCTCTATTACTATACGGATCTCCATTTATTCTATTCTATCCATTTCTATTCTATCCTATTACTATACGGATCTCCATTTCTATTCTATCCTCTATTACTATTCGGATCACCATTTCTATTCTATCCTCTATTACTATACGGATCGACCATTTCTATTCTATCCTCTATTACTATTCGGATCACCATTTCTATTCTATCCTCTATTACTATACGGATCTCCATTTCTATTCTATCCTCTATCTCTATTTCTATTCTGTCACTATTTCTATTCTATCCTCTATTACTATTCGGATCTCCATTTCTATTCTATCCTCTATTACTATACGGATCACCATTTCTATTCTATCCTTATTACTATTCGGATCTCCATTTCTATTCTATCCTCTATTACTATATCGGATCGACATTTCTATTCTATCCCATTACTATTCGGATCTCCATTTCTATTCTATCCTCTATTACTATTCGGATCTCCATTTCTATTCTATCCTCTATTACTATTCGGATCTCCATTTCTATTCTATCCTCTATTACTATTTCGGATCACCATTTCCTATTCTATCCCTATTATTTCTATACGGATCTATTCGGATCATTTCTATTCTATCCTCTATTACTATACGGATCGACATTTCTATTCTATCCTCTATTACTATACGGATCTCCATTTCTATTCTATCCTCTATTACTATTCGGATCACCATTTCTATTCTATCCCCTATTACTATTCGGATCACCATTTCTATTCTATCCTCTATTACTATACGGATCTCCATTTCTATTCTATCTATCCTATTACTATTCGGATCTCCATTTCTATTCTATCCTCTATTACTATTCGGATCTCCATTTCTATTCTATCCTCTATTACTATTTGGATCTCCATTTCTATTCTATCCTCTATTACTATTCGGATCGACATTTCTATTCTATCCTCTATTACTATTCGGATCTCCATTTCTATTCTATCCTCTATTACTATTCGGATCTCCATTTCTATTCTATCCTCTATTACTATTCGGATCACCATTTCTATTCTATCCTCTATTACTATTCGGATCTCCATTTCTATTCTATCCTCTCTTACTATTACGGATCCATTTCTATTCTATTTCCATTACTATTCTCTCCATCCCTCTATTACTATTCGGATCACCATTTCTATTCTATCCTCTATTACTATTCGGATCTCCATTTCTATTCTATCCTCTATTACTATTCGGATCTCCATTTCTATTCTATCCTCTATTACTATTCGGATCTCCATTTCTATTCTATCCTCTATTACTATTCGGATCACCATTTCTATTCTATCCTCTATTACTATTCGGATCTCCATTTCTATTCTATCCTCTATTACTATTCGGATCTCCATTTCTATTCTATCCTCTATTACTATTCGGATCCCATTTCTATTCTATCCATATTCGGATCACCATTTCTATTCTATCCTCTATTACTATTCGGATCTTTCATTTCTATTCTATCCTCTATTACTATTCGGATCTCCATTTCTATTCTATCCTCTATTACTATTCGGATCTCCATTTTCTATTCTATCCTCTATTACTATTCGGATCCTCCATTTCTATTCTATCCTCTATTACTATTCGGATCACCATTTCTATTCTATCCTCTATTACTATTCGGATCGACATTTCTATTCTATCCTCTATTACTATTCGATCTCCATTTCTATTCCATTTACTATTCTATCCCTCTATTACTATTCGGATCTCCATTTCTATTCTATCCTCTATTACTATACGGATCGACATTTCTATTCTATCCTCTATTACTATACGGATCTCCATTTCTATTCTATCCTCTATTACTATTCGGATTCTATCCTCTATTACTATTCGGATCGCCATTTCTATTCTATCTATTACTATTCGGATCACCATTTCTATTCTATCCTCTATTACCTATATTCGGATCGCCATTTCTATTCTATCCTCTATTACTATTCGGATCACCATTTCTATTCTATCCTCTATTACTATACGGATCACCATTTCTATTCTATCCTCTATTACTATTCGGATCACCATTTCTATTCTATCCTCTATTACTATTCGGATCTCCATTTCTATTCTATCCTCTCCCTATTACTATTCGGATCGCCATTTCTATTCTATCCTCTATTACTATTCGGATCACCATTTCTATTCTATCCTCTATTACTATTCGGATCGCCATTTCTATTCTATCCTCTATTACTATTCGGATCGCCATTTCTATTCTATCCTCTATTACTATTCGGATCTCCATTTCTATTCTATCCTCTATTACTATTCGGATCGCCATTTCTATTCTATCCTCTATTACTATTCGGATCTCCATTTCTATTCTATCCTCTATTACTATTCGGATCTCCATTTCTATTCTATCCTCTATTACTATTCGGATCTTTCTATTCTATCCTCTATTACTATTCGGATCGCCATTTCTATTCTATCCTCTATTACTATTCTCGCCATTTCTATTCTATCCTCATTACTATTCGGATCTCCATTTCTATTCTATTCTATCCTATTCATTATTTCTATTCTATCCTCATTACTATTCGGATCTCCATTTCTATTCTATCCCATCTTCTATCCTCTATTACTATTCGGATCGCCATTTCTATTCTATCCTCTATTACTATACGGATCTTTCTTTCCATCCTTCTATTCTCGCCATTTCCTTCTATCCTATTACTATTCGGATCTCCATTTCTATTCTATCCTCTATTATCTATTTCGGATCCTCTATTTTCTATTCTATCCTCTATTACTATTCGGATCTCCATTTCTATTCTATCCTCTATTACTATTCGATCTCCATTTCTATTCTATCATTTACTATTCGGATCTCCATTTCTATTCTATCCTCCACTATTCGGATCTCCATCTCCACTTTCTATTCTATCCTCTATTACTATTCGGATCATTTCTATTCTATCCTCTATTACTATTCAGATCTCCATTTTCTATTCTATCCTCTATTACTATTCGGATCTCCATTTCTATTCTATCCCTATTACTATTCGGATCTCCATTTCTATTCTATCCTCTATTACTATTCGGATCTCATTTCTATTTATCCTATTCTATTCCCTATTCTATCCTATATTCGGATCGCCATTTCTATTCTATCCTCTATTATTACTATTCGGATCTCCATTTCTATTCTATCCTCTATTACTATTCGGATCTCCATTTCTATTCTATCCTCTATTACTATTCGGATCTCCATTTCTATTCTATCCTCTATTACTATTCGGATCTCCATTTCTATTCTATCCTCCATTACTATTCGGATCGACATTTCTATTCTATCCTCTATTACTATTCGGATCACCATTTCTATTCTATCCTCTATTACTATTCGGATCTCCATTTCTATTCTATCCTCTATTACTATTCGGATCACCATTTCTTCTTCTATCCGGATCTCCATTCCTATCCTCGGATTCGGATCACCATTTCTATTCTATCCTCTATTACTATTCGGATCACCATTTCTATTCTATCCTCTATTACTATTCGGATCGACTATTTCTATTTCTATCCCCTATTACTATACGGATCACCATTTCTATTCTATCCTCTATTACTCCATTTCTATTCTATCCCTATTACTATTCGGATCACCATTTCTATTCTATCCCTATTACTATTCGGATCACCATTTCTTATTCTATCCTTTCTATTCTATCCTCTATTACTATTCGGATCTCCATTTCTATTCTATCCCCGGATCATTTCTATTCGGATCTTACCATTTCTATTCTATCCTCTATTACTATTCGGATCTCCATTTCTATTCTATCCTCTATTACTATTCGGATCACATTTCTATTCTATCCTCTATTACTATTCGGATCTCCATTTCTATTCTATCCTATTCAGATCTTTCTATTACTATTCGGATCGACATTTCTATTCTATCCTCTATTACTATTCGGATCACCATTTCTATTCTATCCTCTATTACTATTCGGATCTCCATTTCTATTCTATCCTCTATTACTATTCGGATCTCCATTTCTATTCTATCCTCTATTACTATTCGGATCTCCATTTCTATTCTATCCTCTATTACTATTCGGATCACCATTTCTATTCTATCCTCTATTACTATTCGGATCTCCATTTCTATTCTATCCTCTATTACTATTCTCCATTTCTATTCTATCCTCTATTACTATTCGGATCTCCATTTATTCTATCCTCTATTACTATTCGGATCTCCATTTCTATTCTATCCTCTATTACTATTCGGATCATCCATTTCTATTCTATCCTCTATTACTATTCGGATCTCCATTTCTATTCTATCCTCCATTACTATTCGGATCTCCATTTCTATTCTATTTCTATTACTATTCCTCCATTTCTATTCTATCCTATTACTATTCGGATCACCATTTCTATTCTATCCTCTATTACTATTCGGATCTCCATTTCTATTCTATCCTCTATTACTATTCGGATCTCCATTTCTATTCTATCCTCTATTACTATTCGGATCTCCATTTCTATTCTATCCTCTATTACTATTCGGATCTCCATTTCTATTCTATCCTCTATTACTATTCGGATCTCCCATTTCTATTCTATCCTCTATTACTATTCGGATCTCCATTTCTATTCTATCCTCTATTACTATTCGGATCGCCATTTCTATTCTATCCTCTATTACTATTCGGATCACCATTTCATTCTATCCTATTACTATATCCCATTTCTATTCTATCCTCTATTATTATTCGGATCTATCCTTCTATTCTATCCTCTATTACTATTCGGATCACCATTTCTATTCTATCCTCTATTACTATTCGGATCTCCATTTCTATTCTATCCTCTATTACTATTCGGATCACCATTTCTATTCTATCCTCTATTACTATTCGGATCTCCATTTCTATTCTATCCTCCATTACTATTCGGATCTCCATTTCTATTCTATCCTCTATTACTATTCGGATCGCCATTTCTATTCTATCCTCTATTACTATTCGGATCTCCATTTATTTGGATATTTCTATCCCTCTATTACTATTCGGATCTCCATTTCTATTCTATCCTATTCGGATCACCATTTCTATTCTATCCTCTATTACTATTCAGATCTCCATTTCTATTCTATCCTCTATTACTATTCGGATCTCCATTTCTATTCTATCCTCCATTTCTATTCTATCCTCTATTACTATTCGGATCTCCATTTCTATTCTATCCTCTATTATATTCGGATTCCATTTCTATTCTATCCTATTACTATTCGGATCGCCATTTCTATTCTATCCTCTATTACTATTCGGATCTCCATTTTATTCTCCTCTCTATCCTCTCTCCATTTCTACTATTCGGATCACCATTTCTATTCTATCCTCTATTACTATTCGGATCGCCATTTCTATTCTATCCTCCATTACTATTCGGATCTCCATTTCTATTCTATCCTCTATTACTATTCGGATCTCCATTTCTATTCTATCCTCTATTACTATTCGGATCTCCATTTCTATTCTATCCTCTATTACTATTCGGATCTCCATTTCTATTCTATCCTCTATTACTATTCGGATCTCCATTTCTATTCTATCCTCTATTACTATTCGGATCTCCATTTCTATTCTATCCTCTATTACTATTCGGATCTCCATTTCTTTCTATCCTCTATTACTATTCGGATCGCCATTTCTATTCTATCCTCCATTACTATTCGGATCTCCATTTCTATTCTATCCTCTATTACTATTCGGATCTCCATTTCTATTTATCTATTCTATCCATTTCTATTACCTATTACTATTCGGATCTCCATTTCTATTCTATCCTCCATATTACTATTCGGATTTCTATTCTATCCTCTATTACTATTTTCTATTCTATCCTCTATTACTATTCGGATCACCATTTCTATTCTATCCTCTATTACTATTCGGATCTCCATTTCTATTCTATCCTCTTTATTCGGATCTCCATTTCTATTCTATCCTCTATTACTATTCGGATCTCCATTTCTATTCTATCCTCTATTACTATTCGATCGGATTTCTATTCTATCCTCTATTACTATTCGGATCATCCATTTCTATTCTATCCTCTATTACTATTCGGATCTCCATTTCTATTCTATCCTCTATTACTATTCGGATCTCCATTTCTATTCTATCCTCTATTACTATTTCGGATCATCCATTTCTATTCTATCCTCTATTACTATTCGGATCTCCATTTCTATTCTATCCTCTATTACTATTTGGATCTCCATTTCTATTCTATCCTCTATTACTATTCCGATCCCCATTTCTATTCTATCCTCTATTACTATTCGGATCTCCATTTCTATTCTATCCTCTATTACTATTTGGATCACCATTTCTATTCTATCCTGTATTACTATTTGGATCTCCATTTCTATTCTATCCTCTATTACTATTCGGATCGCCATTTCTATTCTATCTATCCTGTACTATTCGGATCTCCATTTCTATTCTATCCCCTATTACTATTCGGATCTGCATTTCTATTCTATCCTCTATTACTATTTGGATCACCATTTCTATTCTATCCCCTATTACTATTTGGATCTCCATTTCTATTCTATCCCCTATTACTATTCGGATCTGCATTTCTATTCTATCCCCTATTACTATTCGGATCTGCATTTCTATTCTATCCTCTATTACTATTTGGATCACCATTTCTATTCTATCCTCTATTACTATTCGGATCTCCATTTCTATTCTATCCTCTATTACTATTCCGGATCCATTACTCTATCCTCTATTACTATTCGGATCACCATTTCTATTCTATCCTCTATTATTACTATTCGGATCGCCATTTCTATTCTATCCTCTATTACTATTCGGATCTCCATTTCTATTCTATCCTCTATTACATTATTCTATCCTCTATTACTATTCGGATCTCCATTTCTATTCTATTCTATCCTCTTTTATTCTATCCTCGGATCTCCATTTCTATTCTATCCTCTATTACTATTCGGATCTCCTATTTCTATTCTATCCCTCTATTACTATTCGGATCTCCATTTCTATTCTATCCTATCTATTACTATTCGGATCTCCATTTCTATTCTATCCTCTATTACTATTCGGATCTCCATTTCTATTCTATCCTCTATTACTATTCGGATCACCATTTCTATTCTATCCTCTATTACTATTCGGATCGGATTTCTATTCTATCCTCTATTCTATCCTCTATTATTACTATTCGGATCTACATTTCATTCTATCATTTCTATTCTATTCTATCCTCTATTACTATTCGGATCTCCATTTCTATTCTATCCTCTATTACCATTTCGGATTACTATTCCTCCATTTCTATTCTATCCTCTATTACTATTCGGATCTCCATTTCTATTCTATCCTCTATTACTATTCGGATCTCCTATTTATCCTATTCTATCCTCTTTCTATTCTATCCTACTATTCGGATCTCCATTTCTATTCTATCCTCTATTACTATTCGGATCTCCATTTCTATTCTATCCTCTATTACTATTCGGATCTCCATTTCTATTCTATCCTCTATTACTATTCGGATCTCTATTTCTATTCTATCCTCTATTTACTATTCGGATCACCATTTCTATTCTATCCTCTATTACTATTCGGATCTCCATTTCTATTCTCCATTACTATCCTCTATTACTATACGGATTACTATTCAGATCTCCATTTCTATTCTATCCTCTATTACTATTCAGATCTCCATTTCATTCTATCCTCCATTACTATTCGGATCTCCATTTCTATTCTATCCTACTATTCGGATCTCCATTTCTATTCTATCCTCTATTACTATTCGGATCGCCATTTCTATTCTATCCTCTATTACTATTCGGATCTCCATTTCTATTCTATCCTCTATTACTATTCGGATCTCCATTTCTATTCTATCCTCTATTACTATTCGGATCTCCATTTCTATTCTATCCTTACTATTACTATTTCTATTCTCCATTTCTATTCTATCCTCTATTACTATTCTTCCTGATATTACCATTCGGATCTCCATTTCTATTCTATCCTCTATTACTATTCGGATCTCTATTTCTATTCTATCCTCTATTACTATTCGGATCTCCATTTCTATTCTATCCTCTATTACTATTCGGATCTCCATTTCTATTCTATCCTCTATTACTATTCGGATCTCATTTCTATTCTATCCTCTATTATTATTCGGATCGCCATTTCTATTCTATCCACTATTACTATTCGGATCTCCATTTCTATTCTATCCTCTATTACTATTCGGATCTACATTTCTATTCTATCCTCTATTACTATTCGGATCACCATTTCTATTCTATCCTGTATTACTATTCGGATCTCCATTTCTATTCTATCCTCTATTACTATTCGGATCCATTTCATTTCTATTTACTATCCTTTCTATTACTCCATTACTATTCGGATCTCCATTTCTATTCTATCCTCTATTACTATTCGGATCTCCATTTCTATTCTATCCTCTATTACTATTCGGATCTCCATTTCTATTCTATTCCTCTTTCTATTCTATCCTATTACTATTCGGATCTCCATTTCTATTCTATCCTCTATTACTATTCGGATCTCCATTTCTATTCTATCCTCTATTACTATTCGGATCTCCATTTCTATTCTATCCTCTCCATTTCTACTCCATTACTATTCGGATCTCCATTTCTATTCTATCCTCCATTACTATTCGGATCTCCATTTCTATTCTATCCTCTATTACTATTCGGATCGCCATTTCTATTCTATCCTCCTATTACTATTCGGATCTCCATTTCTATTCTATCCTCTATTACTATTCGGATCTTTCATTTCTCTATTCTATCCTCCATTTCTATTATCTATTACTATTCGGATCTCCATTTCTATTCTATCCTCTATTACTATTCGGATCTCCATTTCTATTCTATCCTCTATTACTATTCGGATCTCCATTTCTATTCTATCCTCTATTACTATTCGATCTCCATTCATTTCTATTCCTCCATTTCTATTACTTATTCGGATCTCCATTTCTATTCTATCCTCTATTACTATTCGGATCTCCATTTTACTATTCTATCTATCCTCTATTACTATTCGGATCTCCATTTCTATTCTATCCTCTATTACTATTCCTCCATTTCTATTCTATCCTCTATTACTATTCGGATCTCCATTTCTATTCTATCCTCTATTACTATTCGGATCTCCATTTCTATTCTATCCTCTATTACTATTCGGATCTCCATTTCTATTCTATCCTCTATTACTATTCAGATCTCCATTTCTATTCTTCTATCCATTACTATTCGGATCTCCATTTCTATTCTATCCTCTATTACTATTCGGATCTCCATTTCTATTCTATCCCCTATTACTATTTACTATTCGGATCTCCATTTCTATTCTATCCTCTATTACTATTCGGATCTCCATTTCTATTCTATCCTCTATTACTATTCGGATCTCCATTTCTATTCTATCCTCTATTACTATTCGGATTTTCTATTCTATCATCCATTACTATTCGGATCTCCATTTCTATTCTATCCTCTATTACTATTCGGATCTCCATTTCTATTCTATCCTCTATTACTATTCGGATCTCCATTTCTATTCTATCCTCTATTACTATTCGGATCTCCATTTCTATTCTATCCTCTATTACTATTCGGATCTCCATTTCTATTCTATCCTCTATTACTATTCGGATCTCCATTTCTATTCTATCCTCTATTACTATTCGGATCTCCATTTCTATTCTATCCTCTATTACTATTCGGATCTCCATTTCTATTCTATCCTCTATTACTATTCGGATCTCCATTTTTCTATTCTATTTCTATTTCTATCCTCTATTACTATTCGGATTTTCTATTCTATCCTCCATTACTATTCTCTCCATTTCTATTCTATCCTCTATTACTATTCGGATCTCCATTTCTATTCTATCCTCTATTACTATTCGGATCTCCATTTCTATTCTATCCTCTATTACTATTCGGATCTCCATTTCTATTCTATCCTCTATTACTATTCGGATCCATTTCTATTCTTCATCCTTACTATTACTATTCTATCCTCTTCTATTATCCTATCCGGATCTCCATTTCTATTCTATCCTCTATTACTATTCGGATCTCCATTTCTATTCTATCCTCTATTACTATTCGGATCTCCATTTCTATTCTATCCTCTATTACTATTCTCTCCATTTCGGATATCCTCTATTACTATTCGGATCTCCATTTCTATTCTATCCTCTATTACTATTCGGATCTCCATTTCTATTCTATCCCATCTATTACTATTCGGATCTCCATTTTCTATTCTATCCTTACTATTACTATTTCGGATCATCCATTTCTATTCTATCTCCATTTCTATTCTATCCTCTATTCGGATCTCCATTTCTTCTATCCTCTATTACTATTCGGATCTCCATTTCTATTCTATCCTCTATTACTATTCGGATCTCCATTTCTATTCTATCCTCTATTACTATTCGGATCTCCATTTCTATTCTATCCTCTATTACTATTCGGATCTCCATTTCTATTTCTATTCTTTCCTCTATTCTATTCTATTCGATCTCCATTTCTATTCTATCCTCTATTACTATTCGGATCTCCATTTCTATTCTATCCTCTATTACTATTCGGATCTCCATTTCATTTATCCTCTATTACTATTCGGATCTCCATTTCTATTCTATCCTCTATTACTATTCGGATCTCCATTTCTATTCTATCCTCTATTACTATTCGGATCTCCATTTCTATTCTATCCTCTATTACTATTCGGATCTCCATTTCTATTCTATCCTCTATTACTATTCGGATCTCCATTTCTATTCCTCTATCCTCTATTTCTATTCTATCCTCTATTCGGATCTCCATTTCTATTCTATCCTCCATTACTATTCGGATCTCCATTTCTATTCTATCCTCTATTACTATTCGGATCTCCATTTCTATTCTATCCTCTATTACTATTCGGATCTCCATTTCTATTCTATCCTCTATTACTATTCAGATCTCCATTTCTATTCTATCCTCTATTACTATTCGGATCTCCATTTCTATTCTATCCTCTATTACTATTCGATCTCCATTTCTATTCTATCCTCTATTACTATTCGGATCGGATTCTATCCTCTATTTTCGATCTCTATTCTATCCTCAATTACTATTCGGATCTCCATTTTCTATTCTATCCTATTACTATTCGGATCTCATTTCTATTCTATCCTCTATTACTATTCGGATCTCCATTTCTATTCTATCCTCTATTACTACTATATCCTATCTCTATTTCTCCATTCTATCCTCCTATTTACTATTCGGATCGCCATTTCTATTCTATCCTCTATTACTATTCGGATCTCCATTTCTATTCTATCCTCTATTACTATTCGGATCGCCATTTCTATTCTATCCTCTATTACTATTCGGATCTCCATTTCTATTCTATCCTCTATTACTATCCTCTCCATTTCTATTCTATCTATACTATTCGGATCTCCATTTCTATTCTATCCTCTATTACTATTCGGATCTCCATTTCTATTCTATCCTCTATTACTACTATTCGGATCTCCATTTCTATTCTATCCTCTATTACTATTCGGATCTCCATTTCTATTCTATCCTCCATTTCTATTTATTCGGATCTCTATTTCTATTCTATCCTCTATTACTATTCGGATCACCATTTCTATTCTATCCTCTATTACTATTCGGATCTCCATTTCTATTCTATCCTCCATTACTATTCGGATCTCCATTTCATTCTATCCTCTATTACTATTCGGATCTCCATTTCTATTCTATCCTCTATTACTATTCGGATCTCCATTTCTATTCTATCCTCTATTACTATTCGGATCTCCATTTCTATTCTATCCTCTATTACTATTCGATCTCCATTTCTATTCTATCCTCTATTACTATTCGGATCTCCATTTCTATTCTATCCTCTATTACTATTCGGATCTCCATTTCTATTCTATCCTCTATTATTCGGATCTTCTATCCTCATTCGGATCGCCATTTCTATTCTTCTATCCTCTATTACTATTCGGATCTCCATTTCTATTCTATCCTCTATTACTATTCGGATCGCCATTTCTATTCTATCCTCTATTACTATTCGGATCTATTTTTCTATTCTATCCTCTATTACTATTCGGATCTCCATTTCCTATTCTATCCTCTATTACTATTCAGATCTCCATTTCTATTCTATCCTCTATTACTATTCGGATCTCCATTTCTATTCTATCCTCTATTACTATTCGGATCTCCATTTCTATTCTATCATTCTATTACTATTTCTATTCTATCCTCTATTACTATTCGGATCGCCATTTCTATTCTATCCTCTATTACTATTCGGATCTCCATTTCTATTCTATCCTCAATTACTATTCGGATCTCCATTTCTATTCTATCCTCTATTACTATTCGGATCTCCATTTCTATTCTATCCTCTATTACTATTCGGATCTCCATTTCTATTCTATCCTCCATTACTATTCGATCTGATCATTTCATTTCTATCCCATTATATTCCTCTATTACTATTCGGATCCTCTATTTATTCGGATTTTATTCTATCCTCTATTACTATTCGATCTCTATTTCTATTCTATCCTCTATTACTATTCGATCTCCATTTCTATTCTATCCTCTATTACTATTCGGATTCCATTTCTATTCTATCCTATTACTATTCGGATCTCCATTTCTATTCTATCCTCTATACTATTCGGATTTCATTTCTATCCTCTATTACTATTCGGATCTCCATTTCTATTCTATCCTCTATTACTATTCGGATCTCCATTTCTATTCTATCCTCTATTACTATTCGGATTTCTATTCTATTTCTATTCTATCCTTTATTATATTCGGATCTATTCTATCCTCTATTACTATTCGATCTCATTTCTATTCTATCCTCTATTACTATTCGGATCTCCATTTCTATTCTATCCTCTATTACTATTCGGATCTCCATTTCTATTCTATCCTCTATTACTATTCGGATCTCCATTTCTATTCTATCCTCTATTCGGATCTCCATTTCTATTCTATCCTCCATTACTATTCGGATCATTTCTATTCTATCCTCTATTACTATTCGGATTACCATTTCTATTCTATTCGAACTCCATTTCTATTCTATCTATTATTACTCTTCGGATCTGTTTCTATTCTATCCTCTATTACTATTCGGATCTGATCTCTATTACTATTCGGATCTATTTCTATTCTATCCTCTATTACTATTCGGATCTCCATTTCTATTCTATCCTCTCTATTCGGATCTCCATTTCTATTCTATCCTCTATTACTATTCGGATCTCCATTTCTATTCTATCCTCTATTACTATTCGGATCTCCATTTCTATTCTATCCTCTATTACTATTCGGATCTCCATTTTCTATCCTCTATTACTATTCGGATCTCCATTTCTATTCTATCCTCCATTACTATTCGGATCACCATTTCTATTCTATCCTCTATTACTATTCGGATCTCCATTTCTATTCTATCCTCTATTACTATTCGGATCTCCATTTCTATTCTATCCTCTATTTCTCGGATTCCATTTCTATTCTATCCTCTATTACTATTCATTCACCATTTCTATTCTATCCTCTATTACTATTCGGATCTCCATTTCTATTCTATCCTCTATTACTATTCCTCCATTTCTATTCTATCCTCTATTACTATTCAGATCTCCATTTCTATTCTATCCTCTATTACTATTCGGATCTGCATTTTTATTCTATCCTCTATTACTATTCGGATCTCCATTTCTATTCTATCCTCTATTACTATTCGGATCTCCATTTTCTATTTCTATCCTCTGCATTACTATTCTATCTCCTATTCTATCCTCCATTACTATTCGGATCTCCATTTCTATTCTATCCTATTACTATTCGGATCTCCATTTCTATTCTATCCTCTATTACTATTCGGATCTATTTCTATTCTATCCTCTATTACTATTCGGATCTCCATTTCTATTCTATCCTCTATTACTATTCGGATCTCCATTTCTATTCTATCCTCTATTACTATTCGGATCGCCATTTCTATTCTATCCTCTATTACTATTCGGATCTCCATTTATCCTCATTACTATTCGATCTATTTCTATTCTATTCGGATCTCTCCATTTCTATTCTATCCTCAATTACTATTCGATCTCCATTTTTTCTTTTACTATTCGGATCTCCATTTCCTATCCTCTATTACTATTCGGATCTCCATTTCTATTCTATCCTCTATTACTATTCGGATCTCCATTTCTATTCTATCCTCTATTACTATTCGGATCTCCATTTCTATTCTATCCTCCATTACTATTCGGATCTATATTTCTATTCTATCCTCTATTACTATTCGGATCTCCATTTCTATTCTATCCTCTATTACTATTCGGATCTCCATTTCTATTCTATCCTATTTACTATTCGGATCTCCATTTCTATTCTATCCTATATTACTATTCGGATCTCCATTTCTATTCTATCCTCTATTACTATTCGGATCTCCATTTCTATTCTATCCTCTATTACTATTCGGATCTCCATTTCTATTCTATCCTCTATTACTATTCGGATCTCCATTTCATTCTATCCTCTATTACTATTCGGATCTCCATTTCTATTCTATTCGGATCTCCATTTCTATTCTATCTATTACGGATCTCCATTTCTATTCTATCCTCTATTACTATTCGGATCTCATTTCTATTCTATCCTCTATTACTATTCGGATCTCCATTTCTATTCTATCATCTATTACTATTCAGATCTCCATTTCTATTCTATCCTCTATTACTATTCGGATCTCCATTTCTATTCTATCCTCTATTACTATTCGGATCTCCATTTCTATTCTATCCTCTATTACTATTCGGATCTCCATTTCTATTCTATCCTCTATTACTATTCAGATCTCCATTTCTATTCTATCCTCTATTACTATTCGGATCTCCATTTCTATTCTATCCTCCATTACTATTCGGATCTCCATTTCTATTCTATCCTCTATTACTATTCGATCTCCATTTCTATTCTATCCTCTATTACTATTCGGATCTCCATTTCTATTCTATCCTCTATTACTATTCGGATCTCCATTTCTATTCTATCCTCTATTACTATTCGGATCTCCATTTCTATTCTATCCTCTATTACTATTCGGATCTCCATTTCTATTCTATCCTCTATTACTATTCTCCATTTCTATTCTATCCTCTATTACTATTCGTATCTATTCTATTCTATCCTCTATTACTATTCGGATCTCCATTTCTATTCTATCCTCTATTACTATTCGGATCTCCATTTCTATTCTATCATCCTATTACTATTCGGATCTCCATTTCTATTCTATCCTCTATTACTATTCGGATCTCCATTTCTATTCTATCCTCTATTACTATTCGGATCTCCATTTCTATTCTATCCTCTATTACTATTCGGATCTCCATTTCTATTCTATCCTCTATTATTATTCAGATCTCCATTTCTATTCTTTCTATTCCCTCTATTACTATTCGGATTTCTTCTATCCTCTTTACTATTCTATTTCCATCCTCTATTACTATTCGGATCTCCATTTCTATTCTATCCTCTATTACTATTCGGATCTCATTTCTATTCTATCCTCTATTACTATTCGGATCTCCATTTCTATTCTATCCTCTATTACTATTCGGATCTCCATTTCCTATTTCTATTCTATCTCTATTACTATTCGGATCTCCATTTCTATTCTATCCTCTATTACTATTCGGATCTCCATTTCTATTCTATCCTCATTACTATTCGGATCTCCATTTCTATTCTATCCTCTATTACTATTCGGATCTCCATTTCTATTCTATCCTCTATTACTATTCGGATCTCCATTTCTATTCTATCCTCTATTACTATTCGATCTCCATTTCTATTCTATCCTCCATTACTATTCGGATCTCCATTTCTATTCTATCCTCTATTACTATTCGGATCTCCATTTATTCTATCCTCTATTACTATTCGGATCTCCATCTATTCTATCCTCCATTACTATTCGGATCTCCATTTCTATTCTATCCTCTATTACTATTCGGATCTCCATTTCTATTCTATCCTCTATTACTATTCGGATCTCCATTTCTATTCTATCCTCTATTACTATTCGGATCTCCATTTCATTCTATCCTCATTACTATCCTCCATTTCTATTCTATCCTCTATTATTCGGATCTCCATTTCTATTCTATCCTCTATTACTATTCGGATCTCCCATTTCTATTCTATCCTCTATTACTATTCGGATCTCCATTTCTATTCTATCCTCTATTACTATTCGGATCTCCATTTCTATTCTATCCTCTATTACTATTCGGATCTCCATTTCTATTCTATCCTCTATTACTATTCGGATCTCCATTTCTATTTATATCCTTACTATTCGGATCTCCATTTCTATTCTATCCTCTATTACTATTCGGATCTCCATTTCATTCTATCCTCTATTACTATTCGGATCTCCATTTCTATTCTATCCTCTATTACTATTCGGATCTCCATTTCTATCCCCTATTACTATTCGGATCTCCATTTCTATTCTATCCTACTATTCGGATCACCATTTCTATTCTATCCTCTATTACTATTCGGATCTCTATTTCTATTCTATCCTCTATTACTATTCGGATCTCTATTTCTATTCTATCCTCTATTACTATTCGGATCTCTATTTCTATTCTATCCTCTATTACTATTCGGATCTCTATTTCTATTCTATCCTCTATTACTATTCGGATCTGCATTTCATCCATTCTATCCTCTATTACTATTCGGATCTCCATTTCTATTCAATTACTATTCGGATCGCCATTTCTATTCTATCCTCTATTACTATTCGGATCTCCATTTCTATTCTATCCTCTATTACTATTCGGATCTCCATTTCCATTCTATCCTCTATTTATTCTATTCTATTCTATCCTCTATTACTATTCGGATCTCCATTTTCTATTCTATCCTCTATTACTATTCGGATCGCCATTTCTATTCTATCTATTACTATTCAGATCTCCATTTCTATTCTATCCTCTATTACTATTCGGATCTCCATTTCTATTCTATCCTCTATTACTATTCGGATCTCCATTTCTATTCTATCCTCTATTACTATTCAGATCTCCATTTTCTATTCTATCCTCCATTTCTATTCTATCATCCATTACTATTTCCATTTCTATTCTATCCTCTATTACTATTCGGATCTCCATTTCTATTCTATCCTCTATTACTATTCGGATCTCCATTTCTATTCTATCCTCTATTACTATTCAGATCGGATTTCTATTCTCTCCTTCTATCCTCCATTTCTATATCCTCTATTACTATTCGGATCTCCATTTCTATTCTATCCTCTATTACTATTCGGATCTCCATTTCTATTCTATCCTATTCAGATTACTATTCTATCCTCTATTATTTCTCTCATTCTATCCTCTATTACTATTCGGATCTCCATTTCTATTCTATCCTCTATTACTATTCGGATCTCCATTTCTATTCTATCCTCTATTACTATTCGGATCTCCATTTCTATTCTATCCTCTATTACTATTCGGATCTCCATTTCTATTCTATCCTCTATTACTATTCGGATCTCCATTTCTATTCTATCCTCTATTACTATTCGATTCGGATCACCATTTCTATTCTATCCTCTATTACTATTCGGATCTCCATTTTCTATTCTATCCTCTATCCTTTCTATTATCCCTCTATTACTATTCGATCTCCATTTCTATTCTATCCTCTATTACTATTCGGATCTCCATTTCTATTCTATCCTCTATTACTATTCGGATCTCCATTTCTATTCTATCCTCTATTACTATTCGGATCTCCATTTCTATTCTATCCTCTATTACTATTCGGATCTCCATTTCTATTCTATCCTCTATTACTATTCGGATCTCCATTTCTATTCTATCCTCTATTACTATTCGGATCTCCATTTCTATTCTATCCTCTATTACTATTCGGATCTCCATTTCTATTCTATCCTCTATTACTATTCGGATCTCCATTTCTATTCTATCCTCTATTACTATTCGGATCTCCATTTCTATTCTATCCTCTATTACTATTCGGATCTCCATTTCTATTCTATCCTCTATTACTATTCGGATCTCCATTTCTATTCTATCCTCTATTACTATTCGGATCTCCATTTCTATTCTATCCTCTATTACTATTCGGATCTCCATTTCTATTCTATCCTCTATTACTATTCGGATCTCCATTTCTATTCTATCCTCTATTACTATTCGGATCTCCATTTCTATTCTATCCTCTATTACTATTCGGATCTCATTTCTATTCTATCTATTACTATTCGGATCTCCATTTCTATTCTATCCTCTATTACTATTCGGATCTCCATTTCTATTCTATCCTCTATTACTATTCGGATCTCCATTTCTATTCTATCCTCTATTACTATTCGGATCTCCATTTCTATTCTATCCTCTATCCTCTCCATTTCTATTCTATCCTCTATTACTATTCAGATCTCCATTTCTATTCTATCCTCTATTACTATTCGGATCTCCATTTCTATTCTATCCTCTATTATTACTATTTCTATTCTATCCTCTATTTCTATTCTATCCTCTATTACTATTCGGATCTCCATTTCTATTCTATCCTCTATTACTATTCGGATCTCCATTTCTATTCTATCCTCTATTACTATTCGGATCTCCATTTCTATTCTATCCTCTATTACTATTCGGATCTCCATTTTCTATTCTATCCTCTATTACTATTCGGATCTCCATTTCTATTCTATCCTCTATTACTATTCGGATCTATTTCTATTCTATCCTCTATTACTATTCGGATCTCCATTTCTATTCTATCCTCTATTACTATTCGGATCTCCATTTCTATTCTATCCTCTATTACTATTCGGATCTCCATTTCTATTCTATCCTCTTATTACTATTCGGATCTCCATTTCTATTCTATCCTCTATTACTATTCGGATCTCCATTTCTATTCTATCCTCTATTACTATTCGGATCTCCATTTCTTTCTATCTCTATTACTATCCCATCTATTACTATTCGGATCTCCATTTATTCTATCCTCTATTACTATTCGGATCTCTATTTCTATTCTATCCTCTATTACTATTCAGATCTCCATTTCTATTCTATCCTCTATTACTATTCGGATCTCCATTTCTATTCTATCCTCTATTACTATTCGGATCTCCATTTCTATTCTATCCTATTCGGATCTTTTATTCTATTCTCTATTACTATCTCCATTTCTATTCTATCCTCTATTACTATTCGGATCTCCATTTCTATTCTATCCTCTATTACTATTCGATCTCCATTTCTATTCTATCCTCTATTACTATTCGGATCTATTCTATAAACTTTACTATTTCTATTCTATCCTCTATTACTATTCGGATCTCCATTTCTATTCTATCCTCTATTATCTATTCGGATCTCCATTTCTATTCTATCCTCTATTACTATTCGGATCTCCATTTCTATTCTATCCTCTATTACTATTCGGATCTCCATTTCTATTCTATCCTCTATTACTATTCGGATCTCCATTTCTATTCTATCCTCTATTACTATTCGATCTCCATTTCATTCTATCCTCTTTACTATTCTATCCCATTTCTATTACTATTACTATTCGGATCTCCATTTCTATTCTATCCTCTATTACTATTCGGATCTCCATTTCTATTCTATCCTCTATTACTATTCGGATCTCCATTTCTATTCTATCCTCTATTACTATTCGGATCTCCATTTCTATTCTATCCTCTATTACTATTCGGATCTCCATTTCTATTCTATCCTCTATTACTATTCGGATTTCTATTCCATTTCTATTCTATCCTTTCTATTACTATTCGGATCTCCATTTCTATTCTATCCTCTATTACTATTCGGATCTCCATTTCTATTCTATCCTCCTCTATTACTATTCGATCTTTCTATTCTTTCTTTCTTCTATCCTATTCTATCCTATTATTTCGGATCTCCATTTCTATTCTATCCTCTATTACTATTCGGATCTCCATTTCTATTCTATCCTCTATTACTATTCGGATCTCCATTTCTATTCTATCCTCTATTACTATTCGGATCTCCATTTCTATTCTATCCTCTATTACTATTCGGATCTCCATTTCTATTCTATCCTCTATTACTATTCGGATCTCCATTTCTATTCTATCCTCTATTACTATTCGGATCACCATTTCTATTCTATCCTCTATTACTATTCGGATCTCCATTTCTATTCTATCCTCTATTACTATTTCGGATCCCTCTATTTCTATTCGATCTATCCTCTATTACTATTACTATTTCGGATCCTCTATTACTATTTCTATTTCTATTCTATCCTCTATTACTATTCGGATCTCCATTTCTATTCTATCCTCTATTACTATTCGGATCTCCATTTCTATTCTATTCTATCCTCTATTACTATTCCCTATCTTTTTTTCTTTCTATCTCCTCTATTACTATTCGGATCTCCATTTATTCTATTCTATCCCATTTCTTCTATTATTACTATTCGGATCTCCATTTCTATTCTATCCTCTATTACTATTCGGATCTCCATTTCTATTCTATCCTCCTCTATTACTATTCGGATCTCCATTTCTATTCTATCCTCTATTACTATTCGGATCTCCATTTCTATTCTATCCTCTATTACTATTCGGATCGCCATTTCTATTCTATCCTCTATTACTATTCGGATCACCATTTCTATTCTATCCTCTATTACTATTCGGATCTGCATTTCTATTCTATCCTCTATTACTATTCGGATCTGCCATTTCTATTCTATCCTCTATTACTATTCGGATCTCCATTTCTATTCTATCCTCTATTACTATTCGGATCACCATTTCTATTCTATCCTCTATTACTATTCGGATCTCCATTTCTATTCTATCCTCTATTACTATTCGGATCTCCATTTCTATTTCTATTCTATTCCTCCATATTATCCTATTACGGATTCATTTCTATTCTATCCTCTATTACTATTCGGATCTGCATTTCTATTCTATCCTCTATTTACTATTCGGATCTCCATTTCTATTCTATCCTCTATTACTATTCGGATCTGCATTTCTATTCTATCCTCTATTACTATTCGGATCTGCATTTCTATTCTATCCTCTATTACTATTCGGATCTCCATTTCTATTCTATCCTCTATTACTATTCGGATCTCCATTTTCTATTCTATCCCTCCTCTTACTATTCGGATCTGCATTTCTATTCTATCCTCTATTACTATTTCTATCTATCCTCATTTCTATTCTATCCTCTATTACTATTCGGATCTCCATTTCTATTCTATCCTCTATTACTATTCGATCTCCATTTCTATTCTATCCTCTATTACTATTTGATTCCATTTCTATTCTATCCTCTATTACTATTCGGATCTGCATTTCTATTCTATCCTCTATTACTATTCGGATCATTTCTTTCTATTCTATCCTCTATTACTATTCGGATCTGCATTTCTATTCTATCCTCTATTCGATCTCCATTTCTATTCCACTATCCTTCAAATCTCATTTTCTATTCGAATCATATTTTCGGATCTTTTCTTCTATCCTCTATTACTATTCGGATCACATTTCTATTCTATCCTCTATTACTATTCGGATCTTCATTTCTATTCTATCCTCTATTACTATTCGATCTCCATTTCTATTCTATCCTCTATTACTATTCGGATCTCCATTTCTATTCTATCCTCTATTACTATTCGGATCTCCATTTCTATTCTATCCTCTATTTCGGATCTATTTCTATCCTCTATTACCATTTCTATTCTATCCTCTATTACTATTCGGATTTCAGATTTTTCTATTCTATCCATTTACTATTCGATTCTATTCCTCCTCTATTACTATTCGGATCTGCCATTTCTATTCTATCCTCTATTACTATTCGGATCTCCATTTCTATTCTATCCTCTATTACTATTCGGATCTCCATTTCTATTCTATCCTCTATTACTATTCGGATCTGCATTTCTATTCTATCCTCTATTACTATTCGGATCTGCATTTCTATTCTATCCTCTATTACTATTCGGATCTCCATTTCTATTCTATCCTCTATTACTATTCGGATCTGCATTTCTATTCTATCCTCTATTACTATTCGGATCTCCATTTCTATTCTATCCTCTATTACTATTCGGATCACCATTTCTATTCTATCCTCTATTACTATTCGGATCTCCATTTCTATTCTATCCTCTATTACTATTCGGATCTCCATTTCTATTCTATCCTCTATTACTATTCGGATCTTCATTTCTATTCTATCCTCTATTACTATTCGGATCTCCATTTCTATTCTATCCTCTATTACTATTCGGATCTCCATTTCTATTCTATCCTCTATTACTATTCGGATCTTCATTTCTATTCTATCCTCTATTACTATTCGGATCTGCATTTCTATTCTATCCTCTATTACTATTCGATCTATTTCTATTCTATCTCTATTACTATTCTATCTCCATTTTTTATTCTATCCTCCATTACTATTTGATCACCATTTCTATTCTATTTCTATTCTATCCTCATTTCTATTCTATCCTCTATTACTATTTGGATCTGCATTTCTATTCTATCCTCTATTACTATTCGGATCTTACATTTCTATTCTATCCCTCTATTACTATTCGGATCTCCATTTCTATTCTATCCTCTATTATCACCATTTCGGATCTCCATTTCTTTGTCTATCCTATCCTCTATTACTATTCGGATCTCCATTTTATATTCTATCCTCTATTACTATTCGGATCTCCATTTCTTATTCTATCCTCTATTACTATATTCTATCCTCTATCTATTCGGATCATTTCTATTCTATCCTCTATTACTATTCGGATCTGAATTTCATTCTATCCTCTATTACTATTCGGATCTGCATTTCTATTCTATCCTCTATTACTATTCGGATCTCCATTTCTATTCTATCCTCTCTATTACTATTTGGATCTTCATTTCTATTCTATCCTCTATTACTATTCGGATCTTCATTTCTATTCTATCCTCTATTACTATTTGGATCTATTTTTTATTCTATCCTCTATTACTATTTGGATCTTCATTTCTATTCTATCCTCTATTACTATTTGGATCTTCATTTCTATTCTATCCTCTATTACTATTTGGATCTTCATTTCTATTCTATCCTCTATTACTATTTGGATCTTCATTTCTATTATCCTCTATTACTATTTGGATCTTCATTTCTATTCTATCCTCTATTACTATTTGGATCTTCATTTCTTGTCTATCCTCTCTCCATTACTATTTGGATCTTCCATTTCTATTCTATCCTCTATTACTATTCGGATCTTCATTTCTATTCTATCCTCTATTACTATTTGGATCTTCATTTCTATTCTATCCTCTATTACTATTTGGATCTTCATTTCTATTCTATCCTCTATTACTATTTGGATCTTCATTTCTATTCTATCCTCTATTACTATTTGATCTTCATTTCTATTCTATCCTCTATTACTATTCGGATTTCTTCTATTTATTACTATTCTATTTCTTTCTATCCTATTATATTTGGATCTATTATCCTATTACTATTTGATCTGCATTTCTATTCTATCCTCTATTACTATTTGGATCTTCATTTCTATTCTATCCTCTATTACTATTGGATCTTCATTTCTATTCTATCCTCTATTTTATTTGGATCTTCATTTCTATTCTATCCTCTATTACTATTTGGATCTGCATTTCTATTCTATCCTCTATTACTATTTGGATCTTCATTTCTATTCTATCCTCTATTACTATTTGGATCTGCATTTCTATTCTATCCTCTATTACTATTTGGATCTATTCATTTCTATTCTATCCTCTATTACTATTTGGATCTCCATTTCTATTCTATCCTCTATTACTATTTGGATCTCCATTTCTATTCTATCCTCTATTACTATTTGATCTCCATTTCTATTCTATCCTCTATTACTATTTGGATCTTCATTTCTATTCTATCCTCTATTACTATTTGGATCTTCATTTCTATTCTATCCTCTATTACTATTTGGATCTTTCTATTCTATTTCTATTCTATCCTCTATTACTATTTGGATCTTCATTTCTATTCTATCCTCTATTACTATTTGGATCTTCATTTCTATTCTATCCTCTATTACTATTTGGATCTTCATTTCTATTCTATCCTCTATTACTATTTGGATCTTCCATTTCTATTCTATCCTCTATTACTATTTGGATCACATTCATTTATCCTCTATTATTCTATCCTCTATTCCTCTATTACTATTTGGATCTTCATTTCTATTCTATCCTCTATTACTATTCGGATCTTCATTCTTTCTATTCTATCCTCTATTACTATTTGGATCTTTCTATTCTATTCTCTATCCTCTATTATTATTGGATCTTCATTTCTATTCTATCCTCTATTACTATTTGGATCTGCATTTCTATTCTATCCTCTATTACTATTTGGATCTATTTCTATTCTATCCTCTATTACTATTTGGATCACCATTTCTATTCTATCTATTTGGATCTTCATTTCTATTCTATCCTCTATTACTATTTGGATCTTCATTTCTATTCTATCCTCTATTACTATTTGGATCTTCATTTCTATTCTATCCTCTATTACTATTTGGATCTATTTCTTGTTCTATCCTCTATTACATTTGGATCTTCATTCTATCCTATCCTATTACTATTTGGATCTTCCATTTCTATTCTATCCTCTATTACTATTTGGATCTTCATTTCTATTCTATCCTCTATTACTATTTGGATCTTCATTTCTATTCTATCCTCTATTACTATTTGGATCTTCATTTCTTCTATCCTCTATTATATTTGGATCTTCATTTCCTTTCTATCCTCTATTACTATTTGGATCTTCATTTCTATTCTATCCTCTATTACTATTTGGATCTTCATTTCTATTCTATCCTCTATTACTATTTGGATCTTCATTTCTATTCTATCCTCTATTACTATTTGGATCTTCATTTCTATTCTATCCTCTATTACTATTTGGATCTTCATTTCTATTCTATCCTCTATTACTATTTGGATCTTCATTTCTATTCTATCCTCTATTACTATTTGGATCTTCATTTCTTGTCTATCCTCTATTACTATTTGGATCTTCATTTCTTTCTATCCTCTATTACTATTTGGATCTTCATTTCTTGTCTATCCTCTATTACTATTTGGATCTTTTTCTATTCTATCCTCTATTACTATTTGGATCTTCATTTCTATTCTATCCTCTATTACTATTTGGATCTTCATTTCTATTCTATCCTCTATTACTATTTGGATCTTCATTTCCTTTCTATCCTCTATTACTATTTGATCTTCATTTCTATTCTATCCTCTATTACTATTTGGATCTTCATTTCTTGTCTATCCTCTATTACTATTTGGATCTTCATTTCTATTCTATCCTCTATTACTATTTGGATCTTCATTTCTATTCTATCCTCTATTACTATTTGGATCTTCATTTCTATTCTCTATCCTCTATTACTATTTGGATCTTCATTTCTATTCTATCCTCTATTACTATTTGGATCTTCATTTCTATTCTATCCTCTATTACTATTTGGATCTTCATTTCTTTCTATCCTCTTATTACTATTTGGATCTTCATTTCTATTCTATCCTCTATTACTATTTGGATCACCATTTGTTCTATCCTCTATTACTATTTGGATCTTCATTTCTATTCTATCCTCTATTACTATTTGGATCTTCATTTCTATTCTATCCTCTATTACTATTTGGATCTTCATTTCTTGTCTATCCTCTATTACTATTTGGATCTTCATTTCTTGTTCTATCCTCTATTACTATTTGGATCTTCATTTCTATTCTATCCTCTATTACTATTTGGATCTTCATTTCTATTCTATCCTCTATTACTATTTGGATCTTCATTTCTATTCTATCCTCTATTACTATTTGGATCACCATTTCTATTCTATCCTCTATTACCTTTGGATCTTCATTTCTTGGATCCTCTATTACTATTTGGATCTTCATTTCTTTCTATCCTCTTACTATTTGGATCTTCCATTTCTATTCTATCTATTTTTGATCTTCATTTCTATTCTATCCTCTATTACTATTTGGATCTTCATTTCTATTCTATCCTCTATTACTATTTGGATCTTCATTTCTTTGTTCTATCCTCTTTATTATTTGGATCTTCATTTCTATCCTCTATTACTATTACGATCTTCATTTCTATTCTATCCTCTATTATCACCATTTGGATCTTCATTTCTATTCTATCCTCTATTACTATTTGGATCTTCATTTCTTGTCTATCCTCTATTACTATTTGGATCTTCATTTCTATTCTATCCTCTATTACTATTTGGATCACCATTTCTATTCTATCCTCTATTACTATTTGGATCTTCATTTCTTGTCTATCCTCTATTACTATTTGGATCTTCATTTCTATTCTATCCTCTATTACTATTTGGATCTTCATTTCTATTCTATCCTCTATTACTATTTGGATCTTCATTTCTTTCTATTTCTATTATATTTGGATCTTCATTTCTATTCTATCCTCTTTACTATTTGGATCTTCATTTCTATTCTATCCTCTATTACTATTTGGATCTTCATTTCTATTCTATCCTCTATTACTATTTGGATCTTCATTTTCTTTCTATCCTCTATTACTATTTGGATCTTCATTTCTATTCTATCCTCTATTACTATTTGGATCTTCATTTCTATTCTATCCTCTATTACTATTTGGATCTTCATTTCTATTCTATCCCTCTATTACTATTTGGATCTTCATTTCTATTCTATCCTCTATTACTATTTGGATCTTCCATTACCTCTATTCTATCCTCTATTACTATTTGGATCTTCATTTCTATTCTATCCTCTATTACTATTTGGATCTTCATTTCTATTCTATCCTCTATTACTATTTGGATCTTTCATTCCTTGTCTATTTCCTCTCTATTACTATTTGGATCTTCATTTCTTGTCTATTCTATCCTATTTACTTTTCTATTCTATCCTCTTCATTTGGATCTTCATTCTATCCTCCTCTATTATATTTGGATCTTCATTTCTATTCTATCCTCTATTACTATTTGGATCTTCATTTCTATTCTATCCTCTATTACTATTTGGATCTTCCATTTCTTGTTCTATCCTCTATTACTATTTGGATCTTCATTTCTATTCTATCCTCTATTACTATTTGGATCTTCCATTTCTATTCTATCCTCTATTACTATTTGGATCTTCATTTCCTCTATTACTATTTGGATCTTCATTCCTTGTCTCTATTTACTATTTGGATCATTTGGATCACCATTTCTATTCTATCCTCTCTTACTATTTGGATCTTCATTTCTATTCTATCCTCTATTACTATTTGGATCTTCATTTCTATTCTATCCTCTATTACTATTTGGATCACCATTTCTATTCTATCCTCTATTATTATTTGGATCTTCATTTCTATTCTATCCTCTATTACTATTTGGATCATTCATTTCTATTCTATCCTCTTTATCACCATTTGATCTTCCATTTCTTTCTATCCTCTATTATCTATTTATTTGGATCTTCATTTCTATTCTATCCTCTATTACTATTTGGATCACCATTTCTATTCTATCCTCTATTACTATTTGGATCTTCATTTCTATTCTATCCTCTATTACTATTTGGATCTCTATTTCTATTCTATTTCTCTATTACTATTTGGATCTTCCATTTCTATTCTATCCTCTATTACTATTTGGATCTTCATTTCTATTCTATCCTCTATTACTATTTGGATCACCATTTCTATTCTATCCTCTATTACTATTTGGATCATCCATTTCTATTCTATCCTCTATTACTATTTGGATCACCATTTCTATTCTATCCTCTATTACTATTTGGATCACCATTTCTATTCTATCCTCTATTACTATTTGGATCTTCATTTCTATTCTATCCTTTCTATTATCTATTTGGATCTTCATTTCTTTCTATCCTCTATTACTATTTGGATCTTCATTTCTATTCTATCCTCTATTACTATTTGGATCTTCATTTCTTTCTATCCTCTATTACTATTTGGATCTTCATTTCTATTCTATCCTCTATTACTATTTGGATCTTCATTTCTATTCTATCCTCTATTACTATTTGGATCTTCATTTCTTGTCTATCCTCTATTACTATTTGGATCTTCATTTCTTGTCTATCCTCTATTACTATTTGGATCTTCATTTCTATTCTATCCTCTATTACTATTTGGATCACCATTTCTATTCTATCCTCTATTACTATTTGGATCTTCATTCCATTTCTATCTATCCTCTATTACTATTTGGATGGATCACCATTTCTATTCATCCTCTCTTATTTTGGATCTTCATTTCTTCCTATCCTCTATTACTATTTGGATCTTCATTTCTATTCTATCCTCTATTACTATTTGGATCACCATTTCTATTCTATCCTCTATTTGGATCTATTTGGATCTATCCTCTTTACTATTTGGATCATTTCTTGTTCTATCCTCTATTACTATTTGGATCTTCATTTCTATTCTATCCTCTATTATTATTTGGATCTTTCATTTCTATTCTATCCTCTATTACTATTTGGATTCATTCCTTTTCCTATTCTATCCTCTATTACTATTTTTGATCTTCATTTCTTGTCTATCCTCTATTACTATTTGGATCACATTTCTATTCTATCCTCTATTACTATTTGGATCTTCATTTCTATTCTATCCTCTATTACTATTTGGATCTTCATTTCTATTCTATCCTCTATTACTATTTGGATCTTCATTTCTATTCTATCCTCTATTACTATTTGGATCTTCATTTCTATTCTATCCTCTATTATTATTTGGATCTTCATTTCTTTGTCTATCCTCTATTACTATTTGGATCTTCATTTCTATTCTATCCTCTATTACTATTTGGATCACCATTTCTCTATCCTCTATTACTATCCTCTATTCTATCCTCTATTACTATTTGGATCACCATTTCTTGTCTATCCTCTATTACTATTTGGATCTTCATTTCTTGTCTATCCTCTCCTACTATTTGGATCTTCATTATTTGGATCCTCATTATTATTTGTCTTTTCTATCCTCTCTACTTCATTTCCTTTCTATCCTCTATTACTTTTGGATCTTCATTTCTATCTATCCTCTTATTATTTGGATCACCATTCCTATTCTATCCTCTATTACTATTTGGATCTTCATTCTATTCTATCCTCTATTACTATTTGGATCTTCATTTCTATTCTATCCTCTATTACTATTTGGATCTTCATTTCTATTCTATCCTCTATTACTATTTGGATCTTCATTTCTATTCTATCCTCTATTACTATTTGGATCTTCATTTCTATCCTCTATTACTATTTGGATCCATTCTATCCTCTATTATTATTTGGATCACCATTTCTATTCTATCTATCCTCTATTACTATTTGGATCACCATTTCTTGTCTATCCTCTATTACTATTTGGATCACCATTTCTATTCTATCCTCTATTACTATTTGGATCTTCATTTCTATTCTATCCTCTATTACTATTTGGATTATTTCTATTTATTTGGATCTTCATTTCTTGTCTATCCTCTATTACTATTTGGATCTTCATTTCTTGTTCTATCCTCTATTACTATTTGGATCTTCCATTTCTATTCTATCCTCTATTACTATTTGGATCTTCATTCCTTGTCTATTTTTGGATCTTCATTCTTGTCTATCCTCTATTACTATTTGGATCTTCATTTCTATTCTATCCTCTATTACTATTTGGATCTTCATTTCTTGTCTATCCTCTATTACTATTTGGATCTTCATTCCTTTTGTCTATCCTCTATTATTATTTTTGATCTTCATTTCTATTCTATCCTCTATTACTATTCGGATCTGCATTTCTATTCTATCCTCCATTACTATTTGGATCACCATTTCTATTCTATCCTCTATTACTATTTGGATCTCCATTTCTATTCTATCCTCTATTACTATTCGGATCTGCATTTCTATTCTATCCTCTATTACTATTTGGATCTTCATTTCTATTCTATCCTCTATTACTATTTGGATCTTCATTTTCTTGTCTATCCTCTATTACTATTTGGATCTTCATTTCTATTCTATCCTCTATTACTATTTGGATCTTCATTTCTTGTCTATCCTCTATTACTATTTGGATCTTCATTTCTTGTCTATCCTCTATTACTATTTGGATCTTCATTTCTATTCTATCCTCTATTACTATTTGGATCTTCATTTTTATTCTATCCTCTATTACTATTTGGATCATTTCATTTCTTTCTATCCTCTATTACTATTTGGATCACATTTTCTATTCTATCCTCTATTACTATTTGGATCTTCATTTCTATTCTATCCTCTATTACTATTTGGATCTTCATTTCTTGTCTATCCTCTATTATTTGGATTTTTCCTTGTCTATCCTCTATTATTTCTATTCTATCCTCTATTACTATTTGGATCTTCCATTTCTTGTCTATCCTCTCTTCTATTATTTTTGATCTTCCATTTTCTATTCTATCCTCTCTTACTATTTGGATCTTCATTTCTATTCTATCCTCTATTACTATTTGGATCTTCATTTCTTGTCTATCCTCTATTACTATTTGGATCTTCATTTCCTTGTCTATCCTCTATTACTATTTGGATCTTCATTTCTTGTCTATCCTCTATTACTATTTGGATCTTCATTTCTTGTCTATCCTCTATTACTATTTGGATCTTCATTTCTTGTCTATCCTCTATTACTATTTGGATCACCATTTCTATTCTATCCTCTATTACTATTTGGATCTTCATTTTTCATCTATCCTCTATTACTATTTGATCTTCATTCCTATCTATCCTCTATTACTATTTGGATCTTCATTTCTTGTCTATCCTCTATTATTATTTGGATCTTCCATTTCTATTCTATCCTCTATTACTATTTGGATCTTTGGATCATTTTTTGTCTATCCTCTATTACTATTTGGATCTTCATTTCTATTCTATCCTCTATTACTATTTGGATCTTCATTTCCTTCTATCCTCTATTACTATTTGGATCTTCATTTCTATTCTATCCTCCTTTACTATTTGGATCTTCATTTCTTGTCTATCCTCTATTACTATTTGGATCTTCATTTCTTGTTCTATCCTCTATTACTATTTGGATCTTCATTTCTATTCTATCCTCTATTACTATTTGGATCTTCATTCCTTTCTATCCTCTCTATCTATTTGGATCTTCATTTCTTGTCTATCCTCTATTACTATTTGGATCTTCCATTTCTTGTCTATCCTCTATTACTATTTGGATCTTCATTTCTATTCTATCCTCTATTACTATTTGGATCTTCATTTCTTGTCTATCCTCTATTACTATTTGGATCTTCATTTCTTGTCTATCCTCTATTACTATTTGGATCATTTCTTGTCATTTTACTATTTGGATCCTCTATTACTATTTTTGGATCTTCATTTCTTGTTCTATCCTCTATTACTATTTGGATCTTCATTTCTATTCTATCCTCTATTACTATTTGGATCTTCATTCCTTGTCTATTTCTATTTTGGATCTTCCTTGTCCTCTATTACTATTTGGATCTTCATTTCTTGTCTATCCTCTATTACTATTTGGATCTTCATTCCTTTCTATTCTATCCTCTTCATTACTATTTACTATTTGATCTTCATTCATTTCCTCTATTATTATTTGGATCTTCATTACTATTCTATTATTTGGATCTTCATTTCTTGTCTATCCTCTATTACTATTTGGATCTTCATTTCCTTGTCTATCCTCTATTACTATTTGGATCTTCATTTCTATTCTATCCTCTATTACTATTTGGATCTTCATTTCCTTGTCTATCCTCTATTACTATTTGGATCTTCATTTTTGTCTATCCTCTATTACTATTTGGATCTTCCATTTCTTGTCTATCCTCTATTACTATTTGGATCTTCATTCCTTTCTATCCTCTATTACTATTTGGATCACCATTTCTTTCTATCCTCTATTACTATTTGGATCTTCATTTCTATTCTATCCTCTATTACTATTTGGATCTTCATTTCTTGTCTATCCTCTATTACTATTTGGATCTTCATTTCTTGTCTATCCTCTATTACTATTTGGATCTTCATTTCTTGTCTATCCTCTATTACTATTTGGATCACCATTTCTATTCTATCCTCTATTACTATTTGGATCTTCATTTCTATTCTATCCTCTATTACTATTTGGATCTTCATTTCTTGTCTATCCTCTATTACTATTTGGATCTTCATTTCTATTCTATCCTCTATTACTATTTGGATCACCATTTCTATTCTATCCTCTATTACTATTTGGATCTTCATTTCTATTCTATCCTCTATTACTATTTGGATCACCATTTCCTTGTCTATCCTCTATTACTATTTGGATCTTCATTTCTATTCTATCCTCTATTACTATTTGGATCTTCATTTCTCCTCTATTACTATTTGGATCACCATTTCATTCCATGTCTATCCTCTATTACTATTTGGATCTTCATTTCTTGTTCTATCCTCTATTACTATTTGGATCACCATTTCTATTCTATTCTATCCTCTATTACTATTTGGATCTTCATTTTCTATCCTCTATTATTTGGATCTTCATTTCTTGTCTATCCTCTTATTATTTGGATCTTCATTTCCTTTCTATCCTCTATTACTATTTGGATCACCATTTCTATTCTATCCTCTATTACTATTTGGATCACCATTTCTCCTCTATTCTATTTGGATCCTCTATTACTATTTGGATCACCATTTCTATTCTATCCTCTATTACTATTTGGATCTTCATTTCTATTCTATCCTCTATTATTATTTGGATCCTCTCATTACTATTTGGATCTATCCTCTATTCTATCCTCTATTACTATTTGATCTTCATTTCTATTCTATCCTCTATTACTATTTGGATCTTCATTTCTTGTCTATCCTCTATTACTATTTGGATCTTCATTTCTATTCTATCCTCTATTACTATTTGGATCTTCATTCCTTGTCTATCCTCTATTACTATTTGGATCTTCATTTCCTTCTATCCTCTATTACTATTTGGATCTTCATTTCTATTCTATCCTCTATTACTATTTGGATCTTCATTCCTTTCTATTATCCTCTCTTACTATTTGGATCTTCATTTCTATTCTATCCTCTATTACTATTTGGATCACCATTTCTATTCTATCCTCTATTACTATTTGGATCACCATTTCTTTCTATCCTCTCTATTACTATTTGGATCTTCATTTCTATTCTATCCTCTATTACTATTTGGATCACCATTTCTATTCTATCCTCTATTACTATTTGGATCTTCCTTGTTTCTATTTCTATTCTATCCTCTATTACTATTTGGATCACCATTTCTATTCTATCCTCTATTACTATTTGGATCTTCATTTCTATTCTATCCTCTATTACTATTTGGATCACCATTTCTTGTCTATCCTCTATTACTATTTGGATCACCATTTCTATTCTATTTGGATCCATCTATTACTATCTTTACTATTTGGATCTCCATTTCTTGTTCTATCCTCTATTACTATTTGGATCTTCATTTCTATTCTATCCTCTATTACTATTTGGATCTTCATTTCTATTCTATCCTCTATTACTATTTGGATCACCATTTCTATTCTATCCTCTATTACTATTTGGATCACCATTTCTTGTCTATCCTCTATTACTATTTGGATCACCATTTCTATTCTATCCTCTATTACTATTTGGATCTTCATTCCTTGTCTATTTCTATTCTATTTGGATCCATTTCCTTGTCTATTACTATTTGGATCACCATTTCTATTCTATCCTCTATTACTATTTGGATCTTCATTTCTTGTCTATCCTCTATTACTATTTGGATCACCATTTCTATTCTATCCTCTATTACTATTTGGATCACCATTTCTATTCTATCCTCTATTACTATTTGGATCACCATTTCTATTCTTGTCCTCTATTACTATTTGGATCATTTCATTTCTATTCTATCCTCTATTACTATTTGGATCACCATTTCTTGTTCTATCCTCTATTACTATTTGGATCTTCATTTCTATTCTATCCTCTATTACTATTTGGATCACCATTTCTATTCTATCCTCTATTACTATTTGGATCACCATTTCTATTCTATCCTCTATTACTATTTGGATCACCATTTCTATTCTATCCTCTATTACTATTTGGATCACCATTTCTATTCTATCCTCTATTACTATTTGGATCACCATTTCTATTCTATCCTCTATTACTATTTGGATCTCCATTTCTATTCTATCCTCTATTACTATTCGGATCACCATTTCTATTCTATCCTCTATTACTATTTGGATCACCATTTCTATTCTATCCTCTATTACTATTTGGATTCATTTCTATTCTATCCTCTATTACTATTTGGATCTCCATTTCTATTCTATCCTCTATTACTATTCGGATCACCATTTCTATTCTATCCTCTATTACTATTTGGATCACCATTTCTATTCTATCCTCCATTACTATTTGGATCACCATTTCTATTCTATCCCCTATTATAATTTGGATCTTCATTTCTATTCTATCCTCTATTACTATTTGGATCACCATTTCTATTCTATCCTCTATTACTATTTGGATCACCCTTGTCTATTTCTATTACTATTCTATCTTCATTTCTATTACCTCTATTATTTTTGGATCACCATTTCTATTCTATCCTCTCTATTACTATTTGGATCACCATTTCTATTCTATCCTCTATTACTATTTGGATCACCATTTCTATTCTATCCTCTATTACTATTTGGATCTCATTCCTTGTTCTATTTCTATTACTATTTGGATCTTCTATTCTATCCTCTATTACTATTTGGATCACCATTTCTATTCTATCCTCTATTACTATTTGGATCACCATTTCTATTCTATCCTCTATTACTATTTGGATCACCATTTCTATTCTATCCTCTATTACTATTTGGATCACCATTTCTATTCTATCCTCTTTACTATTTGGATCACCATTTCTATTCTATCCTCTATTACTATTTGGATCACCATTTCTATCCTTCTATCCTCTATTACTCCTCGATTACTATTTGATCACCATTTCTATTCTATTTGGATCCTCTTCTATTATCCTCTATTACGGATTGGATCACCATTTCCATTCTATCCTCTATTACTATTTGGATCATCATTTCTATTCTATCCTCTATTATATTTGGATCACCATTTCTATTCTATCCTCTCTATTACTATTTGGATCACCATTTCTATTCTATCCTCTATTACTATTTGGATCACCATTTCTATTCTATCCTCTATTACTATTTGGATCACCATTTCTATTCTATCCTCTATTACTATTTGGATCACCATTTCTATTCTATCCTCTATTACTATTTGGATCACCATTTCTATTCTATCCTCTATTACTATTTGGATCACCATTTCTATTCTATCCTCTATTACTATTTGGATCACCATTTCTATTCTATCCTCTACTATTTGGATCACCATTTCTATTCTATCCTCTATTACTATTTGGATCACCATTTCTATTCTATCCTCTATTACTATTTGGATCACCATTTCTATTCTATCCTCTATTACTATTTGGATCACCATTTCTATTCTATCCTCTATTACTATTTGGATCACCATTTCTATTCTATCCTCTATTACTATTTGGATCACCATTTCTATTCTATCCTCTATTACTATTTGGATCACCATTTCTATTCTATCCTCTATTACTATTTGGATCACCATTTCTATTCTATCCTCTATTACTATTTGGATCACCATTTCTATTCTATCCTCTATTACTATACGGATCACCATTTCTATTCTATCCTCTATTACTATTTGGATCACCATTTCTATCCTCTATCTCTATTACTATTCGGATCACCATTTCTATTCTATCTTCTTTACTATTCTACGGATACTATTTGGATCATTTCTATTCTATCTTCTATTATATATACGGATCTATTTCTATTTAGTTTCATAGAGTTACTATTTCTCAAATTCTATTCTATTATTTGAAAATTACATATCACCATTTCACTATTTCTATTCTATCTTCTATTACTATACGGATCACCATTTCTATTCTATCTTTTATTACTATACGGATCAAATCCATTTGAAATGATCTCTCATTGACATATCAAAAATGATTTTGTTTTTTAAATTTATTAAAATCATCACTTTGAAAAGTAATTACTATGTTATTTGTCATACAAATTTTTATTTGGAAATTTGGAAAATTACATATGATTATTTTGACTATTTTTGGCGTTATTCGTTATTGTGCATAATCATCTTCACCAATTCTATGGAAGAAAAAATACGGATTTTTTTTTTTAATCTGTCCTCTAATAAGTAATACTTTCACAGAAGCAAAAAGCCCTAAATTAGATGTTTTCTATTTGCTGAAAAGATCATGTAATTCTAAAAATTTGCTCATATCCTCCAACTTTCTATGCCCGTGATTGTATTTTTATTAATCTCGCCTAGATTAGTTCGCATTGGTATAAACTATTTTTTTCTATTTTTGAACGTTTTTTACTTTGCATGTCATCACATATATCGACACTTTTGTTTTCGTGTTGACGAGTTGACTATGTACTCATCAGACGTGCAACATTTTTATTCGTTCTTTTTTACTAATATTTTTCACTAAATTCTATTTATTTTCTTTCGACATATTCTGGATCCACAACAATAAGAAATAAAATACCAGTCATAGTAAAGTCTATTAACTGGAAGCCATTTCTAGGTAAAAAAAGTGATAACAAGGATTAAAAAAAATCTAGGCAATAAAGTTACTAAAACACAAGGGGTTGCTGAGTATTAAAGAATATGAGAAGAAAAGAAAAATTATTATAGGAGAGAAAACAATAAAATGACAAGAATTAAGAACTACAGAAGATTGACATTTTATTTAAATTTTTAAGATCGAAGTTAACTTTCAAGGCAAGAGGCTGGAAGAGAGTTCCACCATTTCTATTCTAACAGAAGAAACTACCAGCATAGAATTTACAGTAACATTTATCCATTTGAATTGTAAGATGATGATTTCTTTCATCCAATCTAGTACTACGCTTAAATTCATAAAATCTAGACACCAATGAGAAAACTCATCAAAACAATTACAATGAAAATGTTTATAGAACAGACACAATTTCTACGTTACGGCGGTTAGAAAGTGACCAACGCCGAGATGACAGGTGGGGACCTACAACATTGCAGATGAATCTGAAGATGCTGTGTTAAAAAGAAAGAATAAGAGGTTTTTCAAATCTACAAATCAACCATTCGCCCTTGCATGGAGTATTGCTGCCATATATGGTCTGGTGCCCCTTGTGTTTGTCTCTTTTCTTGATAAGATCCAGAGACGGATATGCAACGAAATTGGCCCTGATCTAGCATCTCGTCTTCAGTCGCTCTCCCACAGACGTGCCGTCGCTTCCCTCTTTTTTTTTTACAAATACTTTCATGGTAACTGCTCTGTGGAGCTGCTTTCGCTGGTTCCCAAACTTCATTTTTAAGCGTTCTCCTAGGCTGGCATTTCGCTCACACCCTTTCACTGGCGAAACTATTAAATGTAGCCATCTCTTCTACTCCAAAAGCGTCATGTCTCGCACCTCTCGCCTGTGTCTATCAGTTTCCCTGAGAGCTATAATCTCCAACTATTCAAATGTAATGTCAATCGTCATCTCCAGTTGCCTTGATCTATCCACTAGCCTTCTCCTAATCCTTTCCTCTATCAAAATATCTGATCTTGCTCCAAATCTTTTGTAACCCCTTGCGTCCAAGTGGCTTCCTGTCTTGCTTGGGGTGAAACATTAAAAAAAAAAAAAAAAAAACAAAAACAAAACAAAACAAAAAAAACGTAATAGTAAGGATTAGAAATATAATTAAAACTAGAAATACCTGTGAAAATTTCAATTTTCTTATTTGAATTTTTTGATGGATCTAAATTTTCATGGTGAGGATTGGATAATCAGCTCATGGTGAGTTCTGCGACAATAAAATATCTATAGAATCCCCACTTAGCGCATCGTTAAGTGTTTGAGCTTAACAACTTTTGCAAAATATTGCAATAACAATCGTAAATATAAATGCAGGCCTTTATTTTAAAAGTGGGTACAAATTGAATGATTTCGAATTGGTAACTTTTCCTTTTTTTACATTGGTCGGACTATTGTCCTCATCTTTGTCGCCATATTTGTCACAACGTTTCGGCCGTTGTACGCTCCGGCCTTCTTCAGGTGGTTGGAATTTCGAACTGAACCCTTTATTTCGATCGCTGGGGTAGACTGTTCTAATTCCACGTGCCATGTTTGATGGATTCCAGTTATCAGTTATCTCCTGCTAATTTTCCCACTGAAAAGTTCTCCACTGCCTTAACCAGGAATTGAACCACCTTCTTTGGGTCTGTCACTGGATCTAACCAACGCTCTTTATCCACTGTGCCATGTGTCCTTGAGGCAAATATGGCGACAAAGATGAGGACAATAGTCCGACTAATGTAAATACTGTACATAATACCTCATCTCAGAAATATAGAATCAAACTTTTCCTTTTCACTGAAACAGACGTTAAGTAATATTATCTTCCTTCTTACTTTTTTTCTTTCATTCTTTCACTGAAACCAAATAGCGTCACGGATATGTTTTTGATTCTTTCCATGTCATCAAAACAAAATAGTCTTTATTTGTGAGATATAGTTCTTGATGTTAAACCATTCTTTCCTCATATCTTTCTTTTCATTTGGTAACTAAAACCAAGTAGTCTCTCTGATATGTTTTTTCCGTCAATGTCCCTGCGAGCAAAACGGTATAGTCTATTTTTATGTGATATTGGCAGGAGATTTAGACATTTCTTGATTTCTTTCTTTCTTTCTTTCTTTCTTTCCCACAGTTGGTTTATTGAAACCACGTAGCGATCATTTTAATTTTTTTTAAATATTTATTGCCAAATAAAATGTTTACCCGCCAGGTTTTCCGATAAAGTCCACCTGAAAACGAAACGCGTCGACGTAATACAGGACACCTTTGTCTTTATTTAATCACAAACACACACACACACACACACACAAACACACACACACACACAAGAAATTCGATATATATATAAGATATTCTATATATATATATTTGAAACTTGACTAATGCATGGAATAATAATGCAACACAAAATGTACTTAGAACAAAATGTATTGAAACAAGAAAGTGTACACAATATTTACATATAGTCTTTTGTATATTCCTGGTAAGACCGCTCCTGGAGAATGTGTTGACTGAGTCGCAGTCGGGCAGAGTCTCTGGTTGAATCTCTTGATTCCTCCCCTGTCTTCCCGGTACCAACCATATTTATATGGTCGGTACTCCACTATGCAAATTAGGTGGATCCTACCACAACAGTATTAGATGCTCACCAAATTTTAAAGGAAGAAATCAAATAAAAGTGTTTTCCGTGTATTTCATAGCCATAACCACTATCCCCAATGTTAGTCCTGTCAAAAAGAGGGTATAAATGATTTTCTTGTATGTTAAATAATGAATTCATAATCTCCAGGTCTTCTAGGCTTTAAGTCCATATATATATATATATATATATATATATATATTGTATATATATAGATAGATAGATAGATAATTTTATACTCGTTTTAAAAAAACTCGAAAAAAAAAAAACATGTATGGAAAACCAGACAAAAAATAATAAAGACCCCATCCTTAAATGGGAAATATTAAAAAATGCCCCAAATATAAATATAGGCTAAAATTTTGTAAATTATGTACAGAGGAGAAATTAGCTATAGCTTTATATAATCAGCCTAACCAGCTATTAAATTCCAAAACCGAAATTCTTAACATATGTAGGCATAAAAAATCTTGGTTACTAAATTAAGACGAATTTTCCCGTTTATTTGTAATTCCACATTAATGTTCGTATTTTAATATCCCCTCCCCTTTTGGTTGAATAAATCTTTAAAAGGTGATTTTGTGTTTGTGTTGTGCGTTTCTTTCTTTGGTCACATGGTATAATTTTGACTATCACCTATAAATATGCGTTTCCCTTTGCCTCGTTAGCCAACTTTCCCTGACGATCCGTTTAGGTGAAACCTAGGTAGGTTTGTCTGCCTCGCTAGGTTTATCTATCTATCTATCTATCTATCTATATATATATATATATATATATATATATATAATATATATATATTCGCTATCTTTTTCTGAAATTAACAAACTTTTCCATAATTGTGTTTGTTTATTTATGTACTATTTCGTAACTTGTCTTGCTTTTTTGTGTTTTTGTTTACTTAACGTTTCATATATAAAACAGACGTTTTTTAGCCACGTAATATATATACATATTTATATATGCACATTATATATTTTCCAGTGGTTTCAAGAAACAGGGGTAAGGAATTTTTGTCCCTTATAAAAATGCTTCCGTAGCACTCGTCTAAAATTGTTTCTGAAAACTGTCCATCTCCAAGCCAGAGAACGGGCGATGGCGGAAAACTGGCGCCTCATAACCAGCTGCATCGGGTAGATGGAACCCGATAGCCCAGGAAATTTCTGTAGAAGAGAAGGTGTTATAATTCTTTATCTATTTGGGTATTGACTTCCCAGCTTATAAAATAGGATAGGTACTGCCTTTTGGATAAGCGGAAATTTATATTTCAGCTCTGACAGTCGGACTGAATATTCTTGCTGTAACATTGACGTATGTATATGTTTGTATTATTGTTTCTGTTAATATATTTGTTTAACTCAATTTATCTCTTTGTGTCTTTATGGCTGGCCCCTAAAAAGGCCACAATAAGAAAAACCCTGGTTTTAAACCTCCACTGCCTTGTGATTATCTCCCCTAAAAGGGAAAAGGCTATAGAAGTAATTCTAGACAGAAAACCCTGAGTGGATCCCCTGTAATGCCCTGTATTTATATTCTCATTTGATTTTAGTCTTTTAGCACACGGACGCCATATACCATCGCCAGTCTAGGAGAAAGAAAACTCTGAACTCAAATCACCTGCTGCTTTGTAGGTTTTGCCCACTTTAAACCCTGAGAGGATGAACGGGGGTAACCTCAACATCCCTTTTTTTTGGTTTCACCAATCCCCAGTTCTTGAATTTTTTTCTCACCATTTTCCACCACAATTGTGAAATGGAGAAAAGCTAACACAATACATGAATGATATATATATATATATATATATATATATATATATATATTTAAATTTAAGAATATATTTCAAAAGGAAAGGGGATATTTTCATGTAGTACTCAATTTTTTTTATTAGAATAATATTAATATTAAAAACGGCATTGACAAAATTATATACAGAAATATTACTTAACTGTAAAGTTCAATTTTTGATGTTGTTTTCCCGACTTCGAAGTTTCTTGACATTATCCATTTTTCAAGGAGTCTGTTGTTTGAATAAGATTATTTACAATTTTTTAAATATTTTTTCGCGTCTTTTTTATAATCCGTTGGGTACACGTTCATGAGTTTTAAGTTTTTACTTGCGAACGTTCATGAATTTTTGCTTTTGTTTACGTGTTCATTCGTAAGTGTCATAAATTATCCTATTGTAAATTTTGGAAATCTCTCTCTCTCTTATTTAATCTATATATATATATATATATATATATATATATATATATATATATATATATATATTTGTTTATTATTGAATAAATATGTAAAATCTCCTCCCATTGTTGTGTTACTGTTTATTTTATTTTTTTAAAAATCTTTTTTAAGTCACATGGTCATGGTTGTTTTATGTTGTAAGCTATTTATATTCTGTACTAATGTTACCTCTTTGGCCTAGTATAATATGACGATCCCATATATGAAACCTCAGTAGGTTTGGCTGGCTTTTTAGATTCGTAATTAGATTTGCTCTACTTAGTGTATTGAGCACTTTACTTAGTTACTTTTGCTTTACTCGTGTCGGAGGTTTTTTTCTTTGGACTCTGAACTCGGATTCCGGATGATTATTTTCGCCTCAATTTCATTTTCTTAGTTCTTTCTTTTTTATCCCTTATTTTTCCTTGGATATTGTTTGTTCAATTACAAATCAAAACACCTAAGGTTTTTCCAGACGAGTATAATTATTTATATTTATTTTATTATTATTATTATTATTAATATTATATATATATATATATATATATATATATATATATATATATATATATATATATATATATATATAAATATTTAATTGATTTACAATATGGTTTTTTTTAATTTTACACAGTTCTAACCATGTTTCAAAAATGGAAGGTCCGAATTTAAATTTAATTAAATTAAAGACATTAGTTCCATTTCATCCTCAAGCGAATTTTGGAGTAACTTTTAAAATTACTGGGTTTTAAAGACAGAGCTAAAATCATAATTCACGTTTCCAAGGTTACAGATAAATTCTTACTGTTCTTTTTTTTGCGCTATATATATATATATATATATATATATATATATATATATATATATATATATATATATATATATATATAAAGAAATAACAGTAAGATATATAATCCGGTGTTTTTATAGATATTTTTATTTTTTGGGAAATAGTGCTCAATATAAATTTACAGAGCATTAATATTATAAATTAAAAAAACATATTTTAAATCAATTAATTTATAATATACATACATATATATATATATATATATATATATATATATATATATATATATATATGTCACAATATGGGATAAAGGGACAAAAGGAAATGGAGAAAAAGAAATAGAAAAAGAATACAGATGAATTTGTCTAGATTGAGAAAAAGAAATGATTTCATAAATTTTGAGACTATCTGCGTCTTGCGTTTAGTGCGCATGTCTAGACATGGCGACGTCAACAAACCCCAGTTCGATGAAATACTAACGGATGAAACGCGTTGCAAAAAAAAAAAAAAAAACTTTCCAGTTCGTCATATATTTATATATATATATATATATATATATATATATATATATATGTAACTATGCAAGAGAAAAGTAGTCAACGCAACAGTAATAAGGCCAAAAGTTTACAAAGTTAGAATGGCGTTAACTCACAAAAGGGATACAGACAAGCGATCGCAGCATTATGTTTTCAAAACAAGAAGGAAAAGAAATATGGCGGATAAGATCGAGACGTGGTCTTTCTTATAATAACTATTTAATAATTACAAGAGAAATTAACTCCCGTCACTGACCTCAATTTATAGGACGCGGGGTGGTTTTGAGAAGTATTATACAGGAAAAAATGCGTTTTATAAGCAGAAAATTACAGCAATAACGTAGTAACTATACATATTTAAAAACTGAAATTTTACAGATTTTATATGTTTTAAACGCTGTGTATTTTTAAAAAATCTTTCTCCATAAATTATAAATTGATTAAATTGTATTTTAAGTTGGTATCCGCTTAGTCAGGATATGTTATCCTATTAACAATTTTCATTGAAAATACGTTGTCTGAAACTGATGAATTAATTCAATTAATGTGTCTACTATAATTTGAATTTGTTTAACTTGTTCGTTTTATAAAGTTCTAATTTACACAGATTTTTAAAGATTTTCTTCACAAAACGAAGCAACGTTATGACACGAATGAAAACTTTTAGTGATGAATTTCTGGAAATAAGTATTCATTGTCGCAAATAAATAAACAACAGTTGAATACATATACAATCATACACAACCAGAAATTAGACTTGGGTATGACGATAAACAGCATCCGACAGCAAGGCCTTTGGCCGAGAGAATTAAGGGTTTGAAGAGCACACCTTAATTGCTATTGTTCCCGAGTCAGCCCTAACACGAAGTGATAGAAAATGTTAAGGTCATAGTTTTGGGTAAATAGTGAACCCTCAAACAAAAATCAAAACCCTAGAAAAGTATAAAAATAACAATACAATTTTATAAAAAAATTACCAACACATTTTAAGCAAAATGACCAACAATACATTCTATAGTAGAATTACTAATAATACATTTTATAGTAAAAATGACCAACAATATATTTTATAGTAAAATTGACCAACAATACATTTTATGCTAAAATGACTAACAGTACATTTTATAGTAAAATTGATTTCTTACAAAGAATACATTCTATTCATACAAACCTATCCTAAAAATCTTGTCGGCATTAAATAACCCATTGAGATTGATATGCCGTAAAACAAAATAAAGCAAACCAAAGAATACATATTCTATTCATACAAACCTATCCTAAAAATCTTGTCGGTATTAAATAACGCATTGAGGTTGATATGCCGTAAAACAAAATAAACCGAACAAAAGAACACATATTCTATTCATACGGACCTATCCTAAAAATCTTGTCGGTATTAAATAACCCATTGAGGTTGATATACCGTAAAACAAAGCAAACGAAACGAAACCCAGTACCGTTTTGTGTCTTAGTGGCTTTACTATTAAAGTTAAGAATTTTATTCAGCAAATGAGGTATTTTGGTGACTGTCCAATCGTAGTAAATGTAATGCTATCGTGAATGTTTTTTGCACAGATTATTTTTTGTTACATTGTCAAAAAAAAAAGGAACCCCCCCCAAAAAAAAAAAAAAAAAAAAAACTAACAATTTGCTCTGATTAATCTCATTTCTTGTAAGGAAAAACAAATTTTCACTGCTCGTTTGATTTTGTAAGATTATTTGGTAAAAGAAATACAGCCAAATATAAAATAATGCCATTCTTTTGAATTAATTATAAAGAATTGAATTTTCATATTTAGTTTTCAGCATTAAAAAAACCAATACAGGTTGATGTGAAGGTCGTTTAAAAAGTTCTAAGTCTCACCCAGAAGGTGTTGGAAAACTAGTTTTCCATTATTTGTCAATAAATCTTCCCGCTTGACATCAATGCACTTAATCCAACGATTCTTAAGCATTGCGATCGTATCACAGAAGATGGTGGCGTCTTGGTCTTCCAAAAACTCCTTCACAGTGCATATGATTTCATCATTGTTTTCAAAATGGCGACCACGCATGTGGGATTTGAGTTTAGGAAACAGGAAGACGTCAGATGGAGGAATGGGGTAGCAATTCAAAACTGCTGGCTGCTTCAGCTACTGCAACCTGAGAAGTGTGAACGGGCGAGTTATCCTGGAGCAAGAGCACACCTGTATTGATCTTCCCTTTGCGTTTTGACTTGATTGTTTACTTCAGTTGTCTTAATTCTGATGCATCGTACAGTCTATTAATAGTTTTTTTCCTTTTCCAGAAGCCATCATGTTGCCAATAAACGTTTCCTGTTTGAACTTCTTTGGGGTGTAGAAACAGTGTTTCCACTGTTTACTTTGAATCTTTGATCCGGGTTCAAAGTGATGAATCCAGGTTTCAACTTGAGTTACTAATCCGCAGTGGGAATTCTCAGGGTCAGCCTGAAAGCGAATCAGAAGTGTCCTGGAAATGTCAACCATTTTCAGCTTCAGCTCTAGTGTCAGCATTCTTGGGCTCCATCTTGCAGACATCTTGCACATCCCTAAGAACTCAGTTAAAACAGTATGGACCGAACCATAGCTAACGCCTATGGGCTTACCTATCTGCTGGACAGTGAGATGTCTGTCATCCAAAACCATACGGTAAACTTATTCATCAGTTGAGGTTTATGGACGACCTGACCGAGGGTCATCTTCTGTGCTGTTCCTGCCCCACTTGAATTCCTCAGCCCGCTTCTTCACAGTTGCATATGAACGGGAGGTGCAAGGAGCAAGTGTCTGTACCATTTCCTCATGGATTTCCTTCGATGTCATATCTTTTCTTTTCCAGTTGGTTTATGACTGCTCAGGCCTCTGTTTTGTCCATTTTTAGTTTTTTTTAATAATTTGCTTTCATCCCAAGCAAGGCAAAAAAATCCAAGAAGACGTAATTGTTTATGGAGTGTTAGAGAATATGCGAAAAAAAAAAAAGAGAGAGAACAATACAACAGATGCTGCCTGCTTGAACTTCTTCAGGGTGTAGAACCAGTGTTTCTATTGTTCACTTTGAATCTTTGATCCAGGTTCAAAGTGATGAACCCAGGTTTCAACTTGAGTTACTAATCTGCAAATTCTTAGAGTCAACCTGAAAACGAATCAGAAATGATCTGGAAATGTCAATCCTTTTCAACTACAGCTCTGGTGTCAGCGTTCTTGGGCTCCATCTTACAGACATCTTACTCATCCCCAAGATCTCAAATTAAACAGTATTGGCCGAACTATAACTAATGCTTATGGACTTAGCTATCTGCTGGACGGTAAGACGTCTATTATCCAAATTCATGCGGTGAATGGCATCAACTTGTTTATCAATGGTTGGGGTTTTCAACGAAGTTCATCTTCCGTCCTGTTCCTGTCCTGGTTCAATTCTGCAGCCCACTTCTTCAGAGTTGCATAGGAAGGGGAGTCATCAGCAAGTGTCAGTGTCACGACCTCATGGATTCCCTTAGGCGTCATACCTTTCTTTATGACTTCTTGGGCCTCAGCTTTGTCCATTTTTCGATTTGTTGCACACCTCTCACTTTTGTACCGGCTTCACCTGCACAGAAATTAAGTCAAGTATTTGAATTAGTATTTCTAGTTTTATAAGAAGTGACATTTTTTTGCCGCAAACAAAATATTCAACTATGGCGTGGGGCTTAGAACTTTTTGAACGATGCCGTCAAACAAAACCAACCAACAAACAAACAGGAATCTCCCACAGGTCTGTAAATTATCATGAATTCTTGCGATAATTATTTCAAAGGTCCCCCGTTGCCTTCTCCCCTACTTAGATTTGAGAGTTTTCCTTCTTTTATGTTGGTTTCTACATAACGCCCCAATATCGTCTGCTATTTGGCAGCTCATTGGAGAAAAGATGTGATTCAAATCTGTCGATATAACCGCGTAAATTATAAAGAATATTTGCCACAAAGACTAAAATGAAGAAGGTTGGTCATCACTTGTCCTATCTTAACCTAGATAGTCTCACTGATTGACCCATCTGTACAAGAAATTATCCATTCGCGATAAGATTACATTTACTACGATTGGACAGTCACCAAAATACCTCATTTGCTGAATGAAATTCTTAACTTTAACAGTAAAGCCACTAAGACACAAGGGGTTACTGGGTTTCGTTTCGTTTGCTTTGTTTTACAGTATATCAAAATCAACGGGTTATTTAATGCCGACACAATTTTTAAGATAGGCTTCTAAGAATAAAATACGTGTTCTTTTGTTTGGTTTATTTTGTTTTACGGCATAACAACCTCAATGGGTTATTTAATGCCGACAAGATTTTTACGATAGGTTTGTATGAATAGAATATGTATTCTTTTGTTTGGTTTGCTTTCTTTTATGGTAAATCAACCTCAATTGGTTATTTAATGTCGACAAGATTTTTAAGATAGGTTCGTATGTATAGAATATGTGTTCTTCTAAGAAATCTGTTTGTAGGAAATCAGGTTTCATTGATGCATTATTGTAAAAAAAAAAAGTGGTTTTGTCGAAAGTCAAATCTATTTTCTGTGAACGAGGACCCCCAGCAGAATTACTGACAGAAAATTACACTGCATTTAGGAATAAATCATTCAAGATTTTTCTGGAGAAATGGGGCGTTCAAATACACTTCTGATGTGCTTACATACCGTCAGGCAACCGTATCGTTGAGTGATGCCACAAAAGCGTCAAACGAATAGCAGTCAAGGAATGATGTTCCAAAATGGAGCCAGTGTAATGTCACAATGAGGCTCTAAAGGTTTGGTTTGGTTTGTTTTGTTTTACGGCATATCAACACTTCAATGGGTTATTTAATGCCGACAAGGTTTTTTTGCTGGTAATATTTTTTTAAAAGATGTATTACTGGATATAATGTATTGCTGGTAATAATTTTTTCTATCAAAATTCATTGCTGGTAATAATTTCTCCCAAAAATTTATTGCTGGTATTAAAACCTATACACTTTCATAGTCCTTTGACCCCAATTTTGAGTTTAACTATTTGCTCATAGCTGGGACCCTACAGATGCTACCACCCTGGGTCAGAGTGGACCTGAGAACACCAGCAATTAAGAGGTGGTTCCATGCTCCTCAAAATCTCCTGATCAGAGGCCTTGCTGCTGGGCGTACTTTATCGTCTTACCCAGGACAGGGGGGAGGAGTTTACTAGGCGTGGAAGAATTAGAAAACAAAAAGAAAACATTTCTAAGGCGTGAGAACAATAGAAGAGTAATCAGAAAGGCAGTAGATAACGATTGATACTGAATTAAAATTTTTGAAGATTAAAACTGACTGGAAAGCATAGAGCCGGAAAAGAGTTACACAAGCAAGAAGTGCGACAAGAGAAATTGTTAGCAGAGAAATTACGGCTATATCTATCCAATTTAACTGCGAACTGATATAACGAACAATTACTATGAAAATATTTATAGTAAATGTACAAAAAGTTACATTACTGTAGTCGGAAAGAGAAAGCGAAAATTCATATGTATAATTTCTTTTTTTTTTTGGTAATGGGGATATGAGGATGTATGTTAGTTCCAATCAGTGTTGGAATGTTCACTAAAATATCCCTCCCTAAATTTATAGATAAATCTCCCAGATGCATGCTGGGATTTCTTCTTAACCAATAAAATAGACCACTTCTTGGTCTCATCCGCCATATTGTTTTTTCTTGTCTTGAAATCAGAATGCTATAATTACTTGACTGTATTCCTTTTGTATGTTAATAGAATTCTTACTTTATGAACTTTTTGTCTTATTCCTGTTTCTTTGCCTAGTTTGGGTTTGCATATATATTATTTGCTTAGTATTTGACCTGTGCTTTTTCTTCTTTTTCATATTGTTTATTAAGAACTTTGTCAATTCTGTTGTGAATTTTGCCAATTACTCCACAATCACCAAAAAATTCTTACAATGTAAAAATATTTTCTGCCATTAAATAACTTGCAAAAGGTTGCTAAAGCATAAAAAAACAAATCAATCAAGCAATCTTACTTGACAATAAAACTATATTTCCAAGGTCTATTGTATTTTTCATTAAATATAAATAAACTTGTATTTTTTTCTGACACATGATCAATAGTCAACTTTTCTCTGTCTCTTATTATACACGTTATTTCTTTTCTACTTAACATATGCAAATAGGTAGAATCCTATTTACCAATCCACTACACCTCCCTGAACCAAAGAGGTTTAATGATTTTGGTTGTTCTTGAACTTCTTCTACAACCTCTTTCCTCCTCTCTCCCTTTGAGGTTTATGTGCTGAATAAAACATTAATCAGTTAAGTGAAAAAATTAATTTTTATTAATAATATATATATAAAAGTGTGTGTGTGTGTGTGTTGGTTTCAGTCTCCATGGAATGATAGCTAAAAATTCCTCCTACCCAAATTTATAGATAACTCTCCCAGATGCATGCTGGGATTTCTTCTTAACCAATAAAATATACGTGTCAGTCTCATCCGCCATATTAATTGTTTTTTCTTGTCTTGAAATCAGAATGCTATAATTACCTGACTGTATTCCTTTTGTATGTTAATACAATTCTTACTTTGTGAACTTTTTGCCTTATTCCTGTTTCTTTGCCTAGTTTTGACTTGCATATGTATTATGTATTTAGTATTTGCCCTGTGCTTTTTCTTCTTTTTCATATTGTTTATTGAAAATTATTTGTGAATTACACTCAACCAGTGTTATTTTAATTTTTTTTTTTTTTTTTTTTTCGTAATTTAGACGACAATTCATCCATCACACTCTGTATATTATTTGTTATTTTGTCCTGTTCTTTTTCTTTCTTTTGTTATTGTTTAGTGGAACATTTGTCAATTCCGTTTGTTAGGCATTTTTCCCAATTACACTTAACCATGGCCAGAATATTCTGCCGATTCATTCCTTTCCCAAGGGCATTAGTGCGAGTCTAGGCGAAAGAAAACTAGAACTTCTGAAACTATCCTAAAAATTCGGAGGTACCATCAGGCTATCTTGCCCCAGACACAAACCTATTGTTGTTACGGCTGTAGTACATGCGGTGTCCATATGATTCTAATGAGCTGAGGAAACTGTGATCTTGCTCAAATATGCATCAGATAGCATCAACTGCTCTCACATTTTATGAGTAAACTTAATTAAAAGTTATTAATTAAATTTAAATTCAGATTAGTAAATTTGTTGCGAATCTCCGAACGATCCGATGGAAGAAATGATTTGGGGAATTGGATAAAGAAGAGAAAGTCTAATTGGAGACTTTCGATTAGAATTCTGCTTTCTATGGCGCTGGGTGGAATCGGAAGACAGACTCGGCAAATTGAATTCTGATTGGCTATAAAAGCAATCATGGCCGTGATGTTTTGGGAAAGAAACAAATTTCTTTTCTTGGAGTTATCTCTTGTTTTGATCTCTAAGAGTGAGATGAAAGCGTTTTACGTGCAAGGAGAAAAATGATTTATTTGCTATGATGCATGCATCTATCTATCTATCTATCTATCTATCTATCTATCTATCTATCTATCTATCTATCTATCTATCTCAGTGTGTTCATCTATCTATCTATCAATCTATCTATCTATCTCAGTCTGTTCCTTATCTATCTATCTATCTATCTATCTATCTATCTATCTATCTCAGTCTGTTCCTTATCTATCTATCTATCTATCTATCTATCTCAGTCTGTTTCTTATCTATCTATCTATCTATCTATCTATCTATCTATCTCAGTTTGTTCCTTATCTATCTATCTATCTATCTGTCTGTTATGTCTCCATTCCATGAAGATAACACAATCATGAAACATTATGACGGTTGGTGTCGACGTATTCTTACTGAATTCTGTAGTAAGGATATAAGGCTCGCTCTGGGCTGGCGGTATTTATCAACCTTCCCACAAAACAGGATACGGCACAAGGCTGATTTTTATGTGGGCAAATCCGAGCCCGTAGGCTCGGGCAAAAATTCCCCGTAGGCCCCGCATACATGGGGTTGGGTTTGTCTACCCCCCCCCCTCCAGAGGCATAGCCTCGTCAGGGTTCCTCTTTGCCCGAAGACAGAGAGTTCGACAGAGATCTAAAAGCTCTGCGAGCGACTACCCCTCGCTGCCGGATAGAATATTTAGCCACCTCCTCACGAGGGTTTCATGTGGCACAAGGCCGGTTTAACGTGGTTTCTCCGAGCCCGTAGGCTCGGCCAAAAATATTCCCTTTCGAACCCGTATAAACGGGTTTAGGTTCAGTTAACTTCCCCGAACGATGCACTGCCCTTCGGCGGAGCCACGTCCGGGTTCCTGTCTGCCCGAAAACAGAGTGTTCGACAGAGATCTAAGAGCTCTGCGAGCAACTAGCTCTCGCTGCTGGCTAGTATATTTAGCTTCCCCACCACGAGGGTTGCATGTGACACAAAGCCGGTTTAACGTGTTTTCTCCGAGTCCGTAGGCTCGGCCAAAAATATTCCGTTTCGAACCCGTATAAACGGGTTCAGGGGAAGTCTACCTCCTCGAACGGCGGAGCCTCGTCCGGGTTCCTCTCTGCCCGAAGACAGAGTTCGACATCTAAGAGCTCTGCGAGCGACTAGCTCTCGCTGCCGACTAGCTCTGTTGACGAATCGCGTCGTCCGGATATAGGCTATTTGGACGAGTCCAAGGTATATTCTGGAGAGGTGTGTTCACTTCCCTTTTTAGCTATACATTTTCTTTAGTCGATACTTTTTCCGACATGTTCACTTCGAATGTTTCAGTTGGATTACGTTTTTGCTTACCCTGGCATTGTATTGTAATATTAATTTTTAGGAACAGGTACCTCAAAGGAATCGTAAAGTATGTCCATCTGTGAATTAAATTGTACTGATTGCTTATTCTGTGCATATCTAGACCATAATTGATTTATATGTCTTCTGTGTTGAAATACTCCACCTTTGACAATGTACATCATACTACCAAGGCGTTGAATAATTTCTTCTTCCTGTCAATTTTCATTTCCGGCCTGAAAGCATTTAAAAAAAGACTTTATCGCCGATCTAAAAAGATCTGGTACTTTCTAAGTGTCGTAGTTTCTTTTTATTCCCTGGTATTAATTTGTCGAAAATTACTCTAACGTGCCTATCAAACATGAGCTCTACTGGTGATATATTTGCGTTGACGTTTGCATTTAATCTCATTCGATACACGCTCAAAAATTCTTGTTTGCCGTTTCTTCAGCTTCTAAGCTTTTCAGTCAGTCAGTTATGTGCCATGCGGAATACACGCTTAGGCGATCATGCATTTTTCAGTACATGACTGACGAGGCAGATTTTTTCTCGCAGTAGGTTGCCACTTCTTTCTGCGGTAGATGGCAACTGGGCTACCAGTTGCCATCCAAGGCTATAGAACCCGGTCTCTCCTGCTATTTACCCATAGCTGGAGGGAGAAGAAGAGGATTCATACCTTTCCCAAGGGTATTAGCACGTAAGTGAATGTAATAGATTTAACTGGAATTCGAACTCGGCTCTACGATTTCTCAATCCGAGCCACTATCCATTAATCCTTTTACCCGCAGTAGGTTGCCATTTCTGTCTGCGGTAGACCAGTTGCCATCCAAGGCTATATAACCCGGCCTGTCCTGCTATTTATCCATAGCTGGGAGCGGGGAAAGAATAGGATTCATACCTTTCCCAAGGGTATTAGCACGTAAGTGAATGTAATAGATTCGACTAGCTTTTCTTAATACCCTGTCAACAAATCGTTCAGTTTGACCATTCGACCTCGGGTGATAATATTCACAAATAGAAAACGCTTTATTTTTGTTAGCTGGTTAAATTTTGATTTTAATCCATATCGACTTATTCATAGTTTTCTGAATAAACGTATCCCTGTGAGAATGAATTTTGATATCGTCTTTTAGATTTTCTTAATACCCTTTTAGAGGGTGACAACAAACCGTTCAGCTTGACCATTGACCATTCGAGCTCGGGGGATAAATCGGCGTTATCAAACTGAACGTAGTTGACCACAGTTAAATAGTATGACCCATTTAGTAATCCAGAAAAGTCCATCCGTAGTTCTGCCCATGGTTTATTAGTGGTGGACCATACCAGATAATTTGTAAGTGGTGATTTTGCTGCTGAATTACAACCATTACATTTTTCTAACTGTTTTTTGAATATCTTTGTCAAAATTTAGTCAATAAACGTAGCTTTTCATCAGGGACTTTATCCTCACGATTCCCGGATGACCTACGTAGATTTGTTTCAAAATCCTTTTTTGTAGTGATAACGGAATTACTACTCTTTCCGCATACAAAAGTACTCCATCACAAATAGAAAATTCTGTATTTTCGTTAGCAGGTTAAATTTTATTTTTACTCCATTTCGGCTTAACGTCATTCATAGTTTTTTGAATAAACGTATCCTTTTTAGAATGAATTTTGATATCGTCTAACGTGACTGGCAATTCTTTAATTGTGTTACACACAAGTCTTTTAATTTCGATTTCGAATTCCAGCGAATCAATCACAGTATCTACAAAATCTTCTTTACATTTCGATATCAATCTGGACAAGCCATCTACGTGTCCCAATTTCTTTGATGATAAGAAATTCCATCTTGAAATCATAGTTCAAGAAAATCATAGCCCGATGCTGTAGTCTGCAAATAGGTATGTGTATCTATTTCTTAGAACCGAATATGCTTAATAATGGACGACGATCAGCTTGCAGTATGGATTTTCTTCCTATCATCCTGTGAAAT